>JAHKKF010537530.1:9063-33785 GCA_019740295.1 Labeo calbasu
TAAAAAAAAAAAAAAAAAATATATATATATATATATATATATATATATATATATATATAATTCTAATTTTAATTTATGTACTATTTCAGTATATTTTAAAATGTAATTTATTTCTGCATTTTTAGCATAATTACTCCAGTCTTCATTGTCACATGATCCTTCAGACATCATTCTAATATGCTTATCTGGGGCTGATATTCCACATTATTTGATGATTACAGTGTTTATACACTAAAGTATTAACATGGTACTCCAAGAATGTCCAGATAGTACTATGGTACTTCCATGGTAGATGTACGAAAAGTCACGACGTGTTGTTATGAAATCTTTTAGTACTTTTTTAGTCCATTTTTAAGGTTCTACTGTGTTTATGAGCACAGCTCCAGTGTTTAATATGGGAAGAAGGTGAGTTTTTTTTTTTGTCCTACAGCTGAATGTGTGTTTTGACCCTCAGAACATGAGTTCAGACAAAACTCGGGAGCGGTGCTGTCTAGGGTGGGAGTGGGACGCTGGGTCAGAACAGAACCACTGTCGACACCCAACGGCAGAGTGTGAAGGTTTGATGCATTCAGGAAGGAGGTCGGAGATGGAGAGACCTCCACAGGAGAACAGCTGTTCAGACCTGCCTTTTCCTATCTTACTCATGCTGTTTCTCCTAGTCTTTAGCTCAGTTTCTGTTTCAGTGGGTGTGTTTGATGAAGATTAGTACATGTTTCTGTGTGTCTTGATTTTCTGTCACTGTAGGGTGAGTTTGACTCAGGTAGTGATGTGTGTATTTGTTCAGTGAGCTGGTTTTTCTCTGCAGCCTGACCATCCTTTATTTCTCCCAGCCTGCCCTGTTTTTTCTTTCGTCTGGGACGGTTTTGTACAGTTCTAGGAAACACTTGTGAACTTTTTCTGCATTAAATTTTTATTACAAATGTGTTCTGATCTTCTTCCAAATCATAAAACTTCAATTATGCATTCATAATGCATTTAACATGCACTGAGATGTATTTCCGGGTTAAAGAGAATATTTTGTTGGAAATAATAGGTGTGGAACTTTATGGGGCAGTTTCTCAGATAGAGATTAAGCCTAGTCCTAAACTAAAATGCCCCTTTAAACCAGACTAACAGAAATCTGCTTTTTCTGTCATGGTTTTAAATAGTCTTAGACTTGGTCTGGTCCAGATTTTAATAGGCTGATTTCCTGGAGGAAGACTAGGGATACTTCAGGACGAAATTGAGGCTTAAATTAAACCTACCAGGAGGCGGGTTTAACTTCAGGTTTCCAGTCTTTATATATCAAAATTATTGGTATCCTTGGTAGATATAAACAAAGAAGCCTATGAAAGTAAATCTGCACTGTTAATAATTTTGATCTTTTATTTTAAAAAAAAAACTTTCAACCAAGTAAAATTGAAGTAAATGGAAATCTCTCTGCTGCTATTGGTTTCCTTGGATTTGCTTGTAGTTCCATGCAATTTGAAGCTTTTCTTGGTTCATTCCATGTTTTATAGGCAACCTCTGTTGTGCTAATTCAGATTAGCACAGTTAGTTTTAAGTTAGTCTAGAAGTTAGTGTTTCAGAAAGACATTTTTAAACCATGATTAACTATTCTAGATTAAGCCTACTCCTGGCTTAATTTAAACCCTGTCCAGGAAACCGCCCCTATATCCACCAGGATTTGACTGGATCATGAACAGACTTTGGTGGAGGTTGAGCAATACATTTTTAAGTTGTGAGGAATAGCATTTTGAAATAGCAATCTTTTGTAATATCGTAAATGTCTTTACATGTTTGACACTTTTGATCAATTTATTGCATCCATGCTGAATAAAAAAGGATGTTTTTTCTTACTAAACTCAAACTGTTGAGTGACAGCGTATTGAGGTTTACAAAAAATACTAAAACATATTTTTAACACTGATAATAATCAGCATATTAGAATGATTTCTGAAAAATCATGTGACACTGAAGACGGGAGCAATGATGCTGAAAATTCAGCTTTGCAACACAGGAATAAATTACATTTTAAAATGTATTTAAATAGGAAACTGTCCTTTTAAATAATAATAATATTTCATAATATTACTTTTTACTTTTATTCTTTTTACTGTATAAATGCAGTACTGGTGAGCATATGATACATCTTTCAACAACATTTGTTATCTATTTCAAAAAATGTTTTTTTTGTTTTTTAATGTTCTTTTTTCTATTCTGAAAAAAAACCCCACATTTTCACAAAACTGTTTTCAACATAGATACAAACATATATCTAACACTCCCTTTCTTCCTAGATAACTGTAGAGGCTTCTTTAGAAACCTTAAAGTGAAATCTAAAACCTGTATCTCTCTCTCTCTGCAGTTGTCGGGTGGCTGTGAGCAGACTGTGGTTCTGCAGGACTTTGTCGCGGGATCAGTGGGTGAGTTGAGCGTTCAGTCGGGTCAGACCGTCGAGCTGTTGGAGAGGTCTGGAGAGCGGCCTGGCTGGTGTCTGGTCCGGACCACCGAACACTCGCCTCCTCAGGAGGGTCTGGTTCCCAGCAGCACCCTGTCCGTGTCTCACTCTCGCAGCAGTGTCGACATGGACTGCTTTTTCCCACCTGGGAAAGGTGAGACACACCCACACAAATGTTCACCGCCTACAAACACAGATCATGTGTCTCTTTCCAATGGCTACATTGCACCTTGTTCTTATAAACAGTCAAAGCTGCCACCACTGGTTCAATAGCGAGTGCCACTTGGGGATGTAATATGGAACTGCAATGCAGTCAGTTTATTAA
This sequence comes from Labeo calbasu, assembly GCA_019740295.1. Lineage (NCBI taxonomy): Eukaryota > Metazoa > Chordata > Actinopteri > Cypriniformes > Cyprinidae > Labeo > Labeo calbasu. The sequence continues at coordinate 11,829 of JAHKKF010537530.1, forward strand.
CAAGTTCATGTTTTGATACATTTGTTGAACAAGTCTTTGTCATTTGTAACAAGACACTTTTGTTGTATTTGTGTTCATGTCTGTGTAGGCAGATGCAAGGTCATAACTGACAGCCCCAGTTACTACCTACGTATATTAGATAGCAAAGAGCAGCTTTCACATTCTGTTCAATAGCTCCTAAAGTGTTCTGTGGGGGAGAAAGTCATACAGGTTTCAAATGAACTATAATTAAGTATATGATGACAGAAATTTGCTTGTTTGAATGATCTCCTTAAGCTGTACACATGCATGTACTCTCTGAACAGCATGTGTTCTGGATTCTTCCAGGGGAGCCAGTTCTGCTCTCAGTGGTATAGGTACAAATAGGGTTTGATCATTAATTAGCAGGGTGCTACTGATGCTACGAAAGACTTGCGTCCTGCTTTGATCCAGCTCGGGGGAATGGTGTATGTGTTTGTTGGGGTTTCAGTCCTGGGACTCTCAAAGGCTCATGAGATGTTTTACACAATAGATCCACACCGAATAAATGAGGAAACATTTTAGTTTTCAGTTCGCCTTTCTATACAAGGGTCTTTTAATGTGGTATTCACTTTTAGAGGTCAAAGTAAGGACCACGAGGGTGTGGCTTTGGTTTTTGGGTCAGGGCGGTGTTAATATGTGCCTTTAAGGCCCCGTACTGTCTGAAGCGGAACACTCTGTATTGTAGTCCCTTAACTTCCTGTTGTCTCCCTGCCCTGCACTTCCTGTGTTTAGAAGAACACATTTCTAAACATCCCTACCAGAACCCCCCGACCTCAGCAGGTTCAGGCCTGGGTCTATGAATAGACAGAGGAAAGGGGGAGCTGGCCTTTTTTAGGTAGGTTTCAAGAAAAATAAATAAACAGAAGAAGTGACAGGTCAAGATGACTGCAGAACTATGTCAAGCTGTACTGTCACATTCATAGAGCTTAAGTCGCATTTAACCTGGAATATTTCTCCAGTGATCTCACTTACAGAGTCTGCCATCTGTTCCCTCTCTTTTTCTGCATTTTATTATCATGTGAATTTTTAATGTTGTTGCTGTTCACGCTTTTGCCTTTATATTTTGATTGTGTGATAGTGGTATGTGTGTGTGCTGGTCTTTATCTGATGCAACAGAGTAATGATAAATAGAAAGTGATGCATATTAACATGGAAAATCTTTAGTCAGGCGTGACAGAATCTGTCCAATGAGACTGTTTACTGCATGCTACGCTACGCCTCATTCTGTCGACTTGGCTTGTTTCAGTACATTTAATGGAACTTCAGTCTTGTTATTGGACAGTCACGTTGACATTGCCCTACTGGTTCTCTCAAAGTTAACCTGTAAATGATGATGCACACTATAGGCTGCCTTCCGTGAGATATTAAAGGGGACCTACTATGCCATTTTTTACAATATCCCCAGAACGTGTCTGTGAAGTTTCAGCTCAAAATAACTCACAGATAATTTGTCATTTTGAAAATGCCTATTTTAAATGTGGAAGCAGAAACTTGCTTTTTTTTTTTTATGCATGGCTCTTTAAATGCAAATGAGCTGCTGCTCCCCGCCCACTTTTCCAGAGCAGGGCTGTGCCTTTACAGCTCGTAGCCAGAGATTTTCTTACTATAGGGAGATGAGAGGGTCTGTATTATAAGAGAAAATGTAACGGCTAACTTGGATCACGTGTCCCTTAAAGGAACACTCCACTTTTTTTTGAAAATAGGCTCATTGTCCAACTCCCCTAGAGTAAAACAGTTTAGTTTTACCGTTTTCGAATCCATTCAGCTGATCTCTGGGTCTGGCGGTAGCACTTTTAGCATAGCTTAGCATAGATCGCTGAATCTGATTAGACCATAAGCATCTCGCTCAAAAATGACCATATATAATGACAGTATTTTTTCTATTTAAAACGACTGACGGAAAATGAAAAGTTGCAATTTTCTAGGCTGATATGGCTAGGAACTATACTGTCATTCCAGCGTAATAATCAAGGAACTTTGCTGCCGTACCATGGGTGTAGCAGGCGCAACGATATTACGCAGCACCTGAAAGTGACTGGCACTATGTTTGTGTAGATGCAGAGTTGCAGGCGGCAGAGTTGTAATATCATTGCGCCTGCTGCACCCATGGTACGGCAGCAAAGTACCTTGATTATTACGCTGAAATAACTGTATAGTTCCTAGCCATATCGACCTAGAAAACCACAACTGTTCATTTTTCGTCCATCTTTGTACATGATGTAAATACAGAAGAGTCAAGTTTTAAATAGGAAAAATATCGAAACTCTAGATCTAATCTATGCTAAGCTATGCTAAAAGTGCTACCGCCACCCGGAGATTGGCTGAATGGATTAAAAAACGGTAAAACTCAACTGTTTAAATCTAGGGGAGTTGGAAAATGAGCCTATTTTCAAAAAAAGTGGAGTGTTCCTTTAATAACCAATCACATTACAGCATTGACGTTGTTGAATTTAAGTCAGAGTTGTGCGACACCAATCGCCGTTTACAGATACCATAGGAATGAATGAGAAGTGCCATAAGTTGAATCCCACCTGTCGCAAAACGTCTGTGACTTCTCTTATAAAACAGCATTTTTTCGTGGTAAACTCTAAAAATCTTTCAATCCAAAAGTATTGTTTAGTGTAAAATATGTTGAAGATTAGCAGATAGGCTGTCGATTCATTAAATGATAAGCAGTTTCCTCTAAAAAGCTGTTTATTCAGCATAGTGAAGCTTCTCTTCCACTGACATCCATTCAAAGAAAACATTTGTTTTAACCCCATTTCAGTTTAAACTTTAATATATGGTTTTCGAAATGAACACATTCGAAGCACACACACAAAAAGCGGCTGTCACATGGTATGTGAGTCTAAACTAAGTTCTCTGTCATGTCATATTGCACTTAAACTGTCAAATACGCACAAGTTTATGGTAAAAACACACAGGAGTTACAAAAAAAGTCTGTTATGTCTGTGAAGGTAAACAGCTAGGAAAGAAATCACATGATATTTCTCATTTGAATCTCTGGGTTTCCAGAGTCTCGTTTTTAAAAATGTGATTTCTAGATGTGGAAAAGTTATTAAAATCTTAAAAATCTATTTGTTTCTATTTTTATAATTAATATACATTTTTGTAGTTATGCCAATATCCCAATATCTAATATACAAAAACGTTTTATAAATTATATTTTTTAGAAAACATGAGTAAAAAAAATATCCTTAATCTTTATTCGATAAATCATGAATGACTGGAAAAGTCTTGTAAATTTATTGGTTAAAGAATGAGAACTACTATAAAAATGATCTGGGATCCCTAAAATAGTATTGGGACAATGGAAGGCCTTGGAGTTGGAAAAAAAATATGCATATTAATATATGTTGCATCATTGATTGGTAACCATAAACAAATAAATGTGCATGTGAATAACCTAAAGCAGTCCTGCCTATTAAATAGAGCCAGAATATATCTTTTACACTTTGAACATTATTGTAGGAAATATCAGGTTGACCCTTGAACCTTAACTCAGTTTCTTATCATGAATGTCTTAACTAACAAGAATCAGCTTTTTAGTGACACGTGCATATCTTAGATGAGTGTTATTTGATCCTGAAGGTATTAAGTATATAATATTGGTTGTAAGAGTGTTCATATGAGTGTGTGTGTGTACCTAGTCATACCAATAAATTTTGACCTTGTGGGGACATTTGTTGGTCCTCATGAGGAAGCAAGCTTATAAATCATACAGAATAATCTTTTATAAAAATCTAAAAATGCTGCAAGTTTTGTGTGAAGGGTAGGGGTTTACAGTTTGTACAGTATAAAAAAACATTACATCTATAGAATGTCTGTATGTGTGTACGTGTGTGTGTTTGAAAAAGCTGAAGTGGGGATGAAGATCTTGTGATATAGACACACCCTCTCAAAAATGGGCCACTGCAGCATGCAGACGTAGATGATTTAGGATTCACACACACACACACACACACGCGCGCGAGCGAAATCTACTCACAATAGCACTTTGTCTTTCCATGTAACAACTTGAAACAGTGACTCCTGTTTCTCCAGTCTAATGTGAAGAGAGATTTAGATTTTTGCATATTGGTTTAGCAGACCTCAGTGTGAATTCATTGGAACTTTCCTGTATCCCTTTGAAAGTGTGTCTCTCTGTGGCCCCTGTCCCCGCCCCCCTGTCCCCTCCCCTTTATTGTGAAGAGTAGCGCTAAACTTCCAGCTGAGCTTCAGTATTGAAGCGGACAGAGCCCAGGCGTCCTCCACCTCCCATTGCGTCCTTCTCCCTTTCTCCTCCTCTGTCTCTCACCTGACGCACATATGAGACAGTGAGCGAGCAGCATGCGGAGCGGGAGGTCATGTTGCTCTTGTGGAGTTTGTCTCAGTTGGATTTTGGGAAAGATTCGCTGTTGTGATGGCGCAGGTGCGTAACTCAACACGCTGGAATGTATGCAGATGCATTCAGTTGAATTTTCTTTTCGCAGTGTGTGGAGGCATGTTGGACTGTGTGTGTTGCCCTGTGGGAGTTGGATGTTGTGTGTCTGGGTTAAATATTATGATTGAGTTATGTGTGCTGGTGGAAATTTATCTGCATCTTTTCATCTGAACTCTGGTATTTAGTGTAACGGTTCAGTGATCGGAATCCCGGAGATCTCAAATGAGCTCAAGGGTGTTTCGTGTGACTCAGCTGACGGTTATTTACAGACAACAGGGTTTTGTGTTAAATGCAAAAAGCATTGATGATTTGTGCAGTGTTGTCATTTGAGTGAGTTCTTTTGGAGGTCGATAAGCATTTAAATGGTACAAAGTGAGAAAGTGCAGTTGTTATGTACTTTTATCCAAAGCAATCAACAGTGCATGTAGGGTATATCTTTTATCAGTCCATGTGTTGCCTAAGAATTGAACTAATGTCCTTGGTGTTGCTAGCACCATGTTCACTTCAGGAAGCTTTTTTTTTACCCATATGACCCTTCAAAATCTTCTGTTTTTGCTTTAAAAAAAAAAAAAGAAAAATCTTAATGAAAACTATCAAAACAGTGTCTGTCTGTGAGTATGCATCATGTGTGTGTGTGAGAGAGATAAACTGCCCCCTCAAGCTTCTCTGTTTTGCTGTAACCTAATTTCTCCATCAACAAACTAATGTGTCTGCTGTTCCCTCTGCTTTGAAGCTCAAATCAAGTTCCTTGCTCTGTTTGATCATTTCTTACCCTTTTTTTTTTTTTTGAAGAATAATAACATGCTCTTTGAAGATTCTGTACATTTTGGCCCTTGGTGATTCATGTGTGAATTAGGTTAAGGGGTCTTCAGATAAGGACCTCTTAGTTGGCAGATTGATGACACAGGGACCCCCTCTACACTTATTATATAAAATTTTGTTTATATATTGCATAAATATTAGGGTAACACATTGCAATATGATTCCATATATATATATATATATATAGTTTTTTTTTTCAAACATTTGTAATAAAGACTATTACATATATATATATATATATATATATATATATATATATATATAAANCAAACATTTGTAATAAAGACTATTACATATATATATATATATATATATATATATATATATATATATATATATATAAATGTAATTAATTTAATTTTTTTTGAGTAATTTTGTTGTTTTTTTGCCATTTTTTATTAGTTTGTTTTTATGTCTATATAGTTTAAATTAATATTAATAACATTTTAGTTATTTTTGTAGATCAAGACTAAATCATATTTAGAAATGTCACTTTTACAACTAGGTGAAAAAAGTTTCCTTTTTTATATTTACATTTTTTAAAGGTAAATTAATTTCAAGTTCCCTCATGACAACTCTGAGAGTTTAGCATGGTAATATACATGACAAATAGCTATGTTGGTGTCGGTATCACCCTGTTTTTATGTGCATTTTGATGTATCGCATCAGAAACGAGAAAATGAAAATGCCACATTTTGAATAAAAAACCCTTAATTCGCAAAAAAGTTTTTACGCTCACTTGAGGTGGTTTTTGACGTGTGCGAAAAAGGTTTAATGCGAATAATGGGAGATGGAAACACGTGCGCATCAAAAAAGTCATGTGACTTTCAAAACCCGTCTAACCAGTGGACCGATCTCGTTCCACAGCATCTGAAATGCTCAGGCATTGATCATTCTGAAATGCATGAGCAAAGTCTATCATCAAAGTATTTCTGTATAATTGCCTCCTAGTATGTCTTACACGACTGCATTCCCAAACAGCAGGCATCCACCTCCGAAAGAAAATTATCACATTTCTTCTGTTCCGTCTGCTCGCTCTGAGGCGCAAGCAATTTATTATATATGAAAATTACTATTTTCAGTGGTTTCTCCTACTTTTCTTAGTAATATATAGTGTCAGTTTATCGGGAAGTGACGATTTTGTTCTCTTTGACTTGGATGGAAACAGTGCTTATTCGCAAATGTTTCGTGCGATATTCCAATTTTTGCACATAAGTTAAATTCAAAACTTTGGATGGAAACCCGGCTAATGTTAATGTGTTTGGTCTTGGTGGAACATATCTGCTACAAATACATCCACAGACATGCTGCTGTGAGCATGTAAGAAATACTGCTGCTGCACATATGACATCTATTAAAAAAATATATTGCATACATGAAATCAGCTCGTAGCAGATCTATACAGGTGGAGCTGGGGAGGTGGAGGGTTTCGGTAGCGTGCTGCAACTGCTACTGCAAGTACTAGCTGAGTATTTGAATCTTGAGCAGCAAGCTCATTGGCTGCTAAAACAAAAAGAACCAATCAGATGCACCACGTGAGTAATAATGTGATTATATCGGCCAGCGCCATCTAGAGTTTCACGATGGAACTTTGCATTAATGATTTTTTATTGTTTTAGTTTTAGTTAAATAGGTAACGCTTTATTTTACAGTGTCCTTGTTACACGTGTAACTATATATTATGCATAATCATATGCAATTAACCCTAACCATGTAATAAGTACATGTAGTTAATTAATATTACTCAGTACTTAATTACAAGACACCTTAATATAAAGTGTGCAATGAAGAGTTGAATTCTTGTTAATTACAGTGAACAAAAATGAATAAATACTGTAACAACTGTATTGCTCATTGTTAGTTAATGCATTAACTTAATTATAAAGTGTGACCAAATAATCATTATTCATGTACGGAGTCAAATGTACATTATAGTTTGTTTTAATTTAGCATAGGTTGAACTTCATATTTTAGTAGCTTGATACTGTATTTCAATTTAATGCATATTGTCATGTTTTTGACTGACTTTGAGATCAATAGCAATATGCTGCCGACTCTAAAGAGCAGGAACACAATACATTTGTTCCTGCATTTTCTACTTCTAGTCCTGTCTTTTACACTGTTGTTTTTGTTCTGGACAGGATGTTACATCAGCAGCTTGTGTGTGGCTGACTGTTGATTTCAGGTGGCTGTGTCATCTGATAATCAGAGAGAAATTTAAATATAGTCCCTAGTATGAGGATTCGGTTTGTCTGGATTGCATAACCATGAGGCGCCTGTTTTAATGACAGCAGTGAAACTCGAGGAAATAAAGCATAACTCTAACAAAGGAGCATTATCCCGGCACATGGTCAGTGTGGATCCTCCCTGAGGCTGTCAGGACAAGCAGAGCGAGATCTGATTGGTGAATACCTGAGAGGGGGTGTCGGCGGGCCAGTTTCAGGGATGGATGAGGGTAAATGGCTCTTTGAAGAAACACTTAACAAGGAAGTGACCTTTGTCCCATTCTCACCCCATGGGAAGTTACTTACACAACGTCTGCGCTAACTCAGTGTTGCAGTGTCTGAACCAGCACTGAGTTAATGATCTGCACTGAAGCAGACAGCAGTGAGCACGATTACACTTCAGCATGTTTATTTCGACTCATCCTCTAAGGATTAACTATATTTATTTGTAACTTGCAGCAATGGACGCTGTTAATTAGTACACAAAATCATTTTGATTCTGTCCTGCCTTACATCTAGCAGATGTTGGTACTGGCGGTTTAATATCAGAAGCATAGCACTCATAATTTAGCTACTTTTTAGCACTTAGATGAATTCCTCCAGGGAAAAAATGTTGTTTGAGCTGCAAAGTTGTCACGGTTGTCTATTTAAGGAGGAAATGGTTTTCCAGGTGGATGAACTTCTGTTCTGTTTATGTGTTTCTGATGTAATTCCCGTTTCGTTTGCAGCTTCGTAATCAACTTAGCAGGCTGTAGTTGCTTTGGAGCTCAGAATGTTTAAGAAGAATTTAAGGACGGTACTGATAACCTGTTTTTTTTTTTGTACATTGTAGTGCCTTAGAAACCTTTCTTACCACAGTTTTGCAAGCATTATTATCTGTAATGGTGCTCTGAAATGGTGCTTTCAGTAACACTTTTTACAAAAAGGTGTCATTTCTTAATATTAATTTATGTAACATGAACAAACAATGAATAATACATTTAGTACACTATTCATCTTTGTTAATGTTAGTTAATAAAAATACAGTCATTCATTGTTTGTTCATGTTAGTTCACAGTGCATTAACTAATGTTAACAAACACAACCTGTGACTTTAATGCATTAGTAAATGCTGAAATTAACATTAACTAAGATGAATAAATGCTGTAGAAGTATTGTTCAATCTTATTTCATGTTAACTAATGTAGTTAACTAACGTTAACTAATAACTAATGTTTTTATAAGTATTACTCTGTAAGCTGCAGCTGTTCAAAAGTTTGGGGTCGGTAAGATGTTTAAAAGATGTTTTTAAGTCTCTTATGTTTACCAAACCTGCATTTATCTGATTAAAAATACAGCAAAAACAGCAATATTGTGAAATATTATTTCAATAAAAAATTCTTTTTTATTTTAATATATTTAAGCCATTACATCTGTCTCACGTAATGCTTCAGAAATCTTTACAGGGTTTTTTAATAGATGAAAAGATAAAAAAAAAACATTTATTTGAAATAGAAATCTGTTATAACAATGTAAAAGACTTTTTGGTCATTTAACGCATCCTTGCTGAATCAAAAGTATTTATTTGTAATAAAACCTTTAGTTATATAAAACCCGTTCCTTTTACACTTGTGGTATTTTGGATACCAAGTGAAAGTAACTGGGTTTGTCTCTTTAGCCAGTTGTAACATGAATTGAAAGATTGGAGATATCTTCACAGAGACAAGACTGATAAGCAGTCCAAGCAGTTCATGTTGAATTGTTATGTACTTCAGTATGATAGTTGAAAAGGTAAATGACTAGATGTTTGAATTGACAATCTGAGGGACATTTAAAATGATCTTCTATGGTAAATTCCCCATGCTGTGAACTCCACAGTACGCTGGTTGTGTTGTTTGCCTTTGTTGTGATGTCCTGCTATGTGGAGTTACAGAATGCCTTTATCCTCAGATCAGGTCCAGCTGGTTTTTTCACTCCACAATTGTGTCTGTCACCTACTAACTAGTAGACTAGGCAACTGCTTTTCCTTTCACCTCAGTAAAGAGGTTGATGTCCAACACGGTGTCCTCAGGTTTCTTGGCTTTCTGCTGTTAGATTTGGTTCTGTGCGTTTTCAGCTGGAGTCAACATTTCTTCAATAGTCTGAGCTGGTAAAAAGACATTTCAAAGTTCTATATTATATGCACATTTTCTGAGGTTGTGTCATATTCTGAATGTTTTGAGGTTTTATGGTATTACATACCAATATATTGTGTCTGCTTTTATTGGTCGTCTGTTACTTCCAGTGTAGGATTTCTGTTTAATGAATATCAAATTTGTTTAATATCATTATGGAAACTATAATACTTTGTTAAGGTTATTTGATTGATAGCATAAATGATCTTGAAATAGATGTAACAATGTAAAAGTCTTAAAACATTACAAACGTTGTTGTTAGTATATAAAATGCACTGAAATGAAGTAAACATTTTGTTGCTTGAAATGCAATATTATTTTTGTTTTGGTTTTTTTTAAATACATCTTTTGTTGTTTAATTACCATAACTACTCTGGAAAAAGGATACCATACCATTAATGTAAACATTTAACATTTATATTTTTAGAAACCTTTTTTAGATATTTTTTAAAGGAACTATATAGTTCTGAAACTAAAACTTTAAAAACAGATTTGTTAGGATATAAATTACACTAAAATAAATTAAATACATTTTGTTGGTTGAAATAAAATATTAGTTTATTTTAGCTAGTTGCCAGCATTTCTATTTTTGTTTAGTTTCACTAAAATGAAGATAACCAAAAGTAAAAGAAATAATATATATATATATATATATATATGTATTCAATATATAATTAATTTCTTTTACTTTTGGTTACTGCTACATCTGTTTTGTTAAATGAAAGTAAAAACTGTAAATATAACATTAAGATCTAATTCAAAATAATAACAAAAACTACAGTAGTATATCAGTGATACTAAAATTTCACTTTTAATCAATTCCATGCATCCTTGCTTAAATAAAAGTATACAGTTCTTTAAAAAAATCTCACCGACTATAACTGTGTTTGGCGGATTTGATTGCTTCTATTTGTTGACTGTTACTGTTATTGTAAGATTTCTGTATAGTGAATATTTTTATAATTTCTCTGTCATTTTTGTTCAACAGAAAACTATCCTGTGGGAAGTACAGAGGTCAAATCTGAGTCCGCCGCATCGCTGCAGCCGCAGCCATCGGTGACATCATTGCCGACCGGTTCTCCAGGTCCTAAACGCTCTGGAACTACTGGAAACACGTTAAAAAAATGGCTCACTAGCCCCGTACGACGTCTCAGTCACGGCAAGGGCGACAACACTAATGCCAAAAAACCCAACAACAAGCAACGTAAACGAGACGGCCGGAAGAGTGTAGAATTGGGACCGCCGCACCAAGACAGCACCGAAGAGGTACTGTCAACAATTAACCATTAACCATTTAAGAAACATGCTTGCATAAGATGGCAACGTTTCAACATTCCAGCATTGTTACAATGCCACATACCAAACAACACATAGCAATGCACTCTCCTTTTAATCTGCTACCGCACCTAACATCACATATTTTAGTCTGCTCAACTGCTTGTATGTAAAAGAGCTTCCTGTACAGGTGCATGTTTGTGCCTGCTGTTGGAGGTTATGAATGATAGATTGATGTCGGCTCTTTAGTGGAGGTTTTAAAGAAACCATTGAAACAATTGTGATGTTTTCTCTCTTCCTCCACAGAGAGGAAGACGAGGAGTGAACAGCGGAGGAGAGGAAGAAGCTGAAGACGAACCACACACACCCCTTCCTCCCCCAATGGAGATCATCAAGGACCCCTCCGCTCAGGAGGAGAAGGTGAAACATAGACTTTCTTAAATTTTTTATTGCTGTTTTGCTCTTTTCCTTTTTTTGACGCTGCATTCTTCATCCTGTTTGTTAAAGGAACAGTTCACTAAAAAATGGAAATTTGTCATTATTTACTAACCTTCATATTGTTCTAAACAAGGCTTTCTCTGACTGTTTTGTCAGCCAAACCCGTTTCACCTAAATTATTTAGTACCACCTGAAACATAGATGTAGTTTGATGACACTGTGATTGAGTGTGGAATTATGGGAGTTGTTGTCTTTATCGTCACAGCCAATGCAGTCTGAGGGGACTCGAGCAGAAATCATGTTCATTGATGAGCTAATGTATTAAAGACTTATTAAAGTCACTGTAGTATGAAGCAGGGTGGGAAAGTCGTGGAAGTGAAACAGGGCCGCTGGAGCGATTGCTAATGAGAGACGAGCACGATACACGACTTGAAAGCAGTGGAGCTTTTATTATGCCACAGCTTCTGCTTTTCCGGTCATGTGTATGTAGGAAAAAGTAACTCTGTTTTATCATACTAGTTACATTTGAGTGTGTTGAAGTGTTGTAATAATGCGTTCGTCACCTGTCTAACAAAATGCATAACATATTAAAGCGTCTTTGGGGTTTCCATGTTTTCTACAAAATGAAACCAGAAATATCGAGGGTGTATGACGTCAGTGGCAGGCGACGCAATGACACAGTCCGTTACACTAGTTAAAATTACTTATTCCTCTGGATTTAAACATACTTCAAAACATTTGGGATAAAGTACACAAGTCAGCAAAATATATAACACTGTTCTAGTGGTTTTTGGACATTTTAATCAAAAAATCTTGCATATTGTGCCTTTAATATTTCAATAATTCAACAGTAAATTTGCATGTTTACAGTTCTCTGATATTCGTTGATATGAGATGAAGGTAAACAAATAAAAGTAATCTTTTAGTGTTTTATTTTGATTGTGTTCAGTTTTAAAACATATTTATTTATTATAATGTTACATTTTTACTTTTTTGTTAATTGTTAGTTTTTCAACTTTCTTTTTAGTTTTTCAAGCTTCACTTTCTTCAGTCAAACAACCAATTTAGATCTTTTAAAGGAGACCTATTATGCCGTTTTTTACAAGATGTAATGTAAGTCCCAGATGTCCCTAGAATGTATCTGTAAAGTTTCAGCTCAAAAGATCATCACAGACCGTCACAGATCATTTATTATATAATTTTGAAAATGCCCATTTTGAGTGGAAGCAGAAACACGCTGTTTTTCGTGCATGTCTCTTTAAATGCAAATTAGCTGCTGCTCCCCGCCCCCTTTTCCAGAATAGAGCTGCGACTTTACAGCTTGTACGTCAGATACTCTGGTAAAAAAACATCTGTTTGGTTGATTATCATGTATGTCGCACTGAAATCATGCATTTTAAAGCCATTAGTTTAAACTTCTGATATCTGACATCTGAAGCACGCACAGAAAGCGGCTGTCACACGGCATGTGAGCACTAAACTAATTTCTCTTTCATGTCTTATTGCACTTAAACTGTCAGATACACACAAGTTTATGTTAAAAACGGACATGAGTTACAAAAACAGTCGGTTATGTCTGTGAAGGTAAACAGCTGTGAAAGAAATTGCATGTTTACATTAGATCTGTGTGGCAGCAGCGTAATATACAGTAAATAAATCAATAAATCCACTGCTGTCTTGTTTCTTCTGAGGCTAAGACTCCAAATAGTGTTCTGTGCTTGTCTGTGCAGCCGAACAGTTAGCATGCTTTGTTTGAACGTTTGCCATAGTGTTAGAACTGTCAAAATGCCGCCATGGGTGGAAACGTGCAGATTAAGGAGCGGTAAGAGAAAGGCTTACCCAAAAAATGTAGTGGGTTGTTCTTTTTCATGTTTTCTGGGTTGGTAGATGCACCGGGAACCCGATTATAACTCTTAAACATGGGAAAAGTCAGATTTTCATGATATGTCACCTTTAAATGAATAATTTTATTCAGTTCACCAAACCGGTTTGAACGTTTTGTTCACAGAAGAAAGTAAGTTAAACAGGTTTGAAATGACATGAGGATGAGTAAATGATGACAACATTTTCAGCTGTTCCTATTGTTTGTTTTCCCTTTTAGTTTTGATTTTTATCACTCCCTTTTTCTTTCTTTTCACTTTCTCTTTCAGACTCCAGAGCCTGGCTCTTTCCCAGTGTTGGGTAGCGTCACACCGTCTGATCAGACGCCCAGAGACCCAGAAACAGAGCAGAAGAACAAGGCCATGAGAGGCCGAATGTAAGCATCCGTCTCAGTGTACAAAGAGAAGAGAAACTGCTAAAAGACTGACCAAATGAATTCAGCATTGAATAAAGATTTAAATTTTAGTGTGCTATTTGGATTCTTGACTATTCTGACATCTCTCGTATCTCCACAGGTTTGTGTTAAATGAAATGGTGCAGACAGAGAGGGACTATGTAAAGGATCTGGGTGTCATAGTGGAGGTATGTGACAGATAACAGCAAAATCATTGAGAAAGGTGCACATGTATTTAACTATAGGGTAGTCTTAGTTAATCTTAGTAGTAGTCTTAGTCTGTAACTAAGTTACAGATTTAACTATGTTGTGTTATTATTATTATGTCCTGTCATGACTGTACTGTATTTCAACATTTGCTTAAACCTCTGTGATATTTATGTTTACAATCAAAACAGCTGATTTGCATGAGTCATGTTATGTAATAGTTATTAGACAGAAATTTAACAGTGCTCTGAAGAACATAGACTATAATATAAATGCAAAACAGTTCTTGATAAGTTTTTTCCTGAACTCCTAAGTGCCACAAAGAACCATTAAAGAAACCTTATTATGAAATACATGTCTCCAAATGTCTGTTTTCCTCCTTATTCCCAGGGCTTTATGAAAAGGATTGGGGAAAAAGGTGTTCCGGAGGACATGACGGGGAAGGATAAGATCGTATTCGGGAACATTCATCAAATCTACGACTGGCATAAAGAGTAAACCACATCTCATTTTCATTTGTATGCTGTCAGAGCTGTTGGAATTAAAATATTTTCTTGAACTAAACCTAATACTAGACTAGGAATGAATTTCACAGCTGGTAAAACGCTAATATAGTGTTTTATAACTGTATAACTGTTTTTATAATATAACGCTATATATATATATATATATATATATATATATTTATGTATGGCAAGAATCATTTATATATATTTGTATATCCCGAGCATTTATTTAAAATATAAATGTTACTGTCATTTTTGATCAACTTAATCAAATTAATGTATTAATTTTATTTAAAATAAAACAAAACACACACACACGCACACACACACACACACACACACACACACATATATATATATATATATGTGTGTGTGTGTTTAACAAAAACATTTGCTCAGTGACCATTAATTTGATCAGTTACAGTAACATTTATATTTTAAATAAATGCTGTTCTTTTAAACATTCTATTCCTCAAAGAATTCAGAAAAAAATGTAACAGTTTCCAGAAAAATATTAAGCAGCACAACTGTTTTCAACACTGATAATAATAAGAAATGTGTTTTTGAGCATCAAATCAGCATATTATAATGATTTCTGAAGAATCGTGTGACTCTGAAGGCTGGAGTAATGATGCTGAAAATTCAGATTTGCATCAGAGGAATAAATTACATTTAAAATATATTCAAATAGAAAACAGTTATTTGTAGTAAATTGTTTTCTAAACAAATAAATGATATTTTTTCAACCAAATGCAGCCTTGGTGAACATAAAAGACTTTTTTTAACAAAATTAAAATAAATCTTTTGAACAGTGGTGTGTATTGACTCCACAATGCCGTTGCAGTCTTTTACATTATTTCATGCAACAGTTACCATCAAGCATGCAAAACTTGTGTATAAAATTTCCTGGTTGTTATGAGCAACAATGCACACTAAAGAAGGAAATGGACTGAATTTTGAATGGGAATCTAATTTGGTTTGAGTGAGGGGAGTTTATACACAT
Source organism: Labeo calbasu (assembly GCA_019740295.1). Taxonomy (NCBI): domain Eukaryota; kingdom Metazoa; phylum Chordata; class Actinopteri; order Cypriniformes; family Cyprinidae; genus Labeo; species Labeo calbasu. The sequence goes on from JAHKKF010537530.1 coordinate 27,177, forward strand.
GAACAAATGTTTTCTGTTCCTATTTTCAAAGGTTCTTCCTTGGTGAACTAGAGAAATGTCTGCAGGACCACGACAGATTAGCTGAGCTGTTTATCAAACATGTGAGTTCAACAAAATGAACTCTACATAAATATATATATATATGTGTAAATGTGTGTGTTGTAGTAAACCTTACTGGATTGTCATCCCCTGTTATCCAGGAGAGAAGGTTACACATGTACGTCATCTACTGTCAGAACAAGCCTCGCTCAGAGTTTGTCGTGGCTGAATATGATGGATTCTTCGAGGTGAGTGTTATTTGAGCATCTCAGTACGGTCTCCTCTGACGTAAAGTGCTCTATCTGATGATGTTGTTGGTGTTTCTGTCAGGAGGTGCAGCAAGAAGTAAACTCCAGACTGTCTATCAGTGATTACCTGATCAAACCCATCCAGAGGATCACCAAATACCAGCTCCTGCTCAAGGTATTAGCTACTGAATTATACAATGATTACACCCTTACAATGCCATGCACCACTGTTCAGACGTTTGGGGTCAGTATGTTTTTTTTTTAAAGAAATCTTTTATGTATGAAAGCCTGTTTCCTCCACTGAATAAAAAAATGTAAAACGTAATTGCGACCTTTTTTCCCAAAATTGTGAGACAAACTCACAAGTGCCAGTTATAAATTTAGATTTGCAAGATATAAAGTCAGAATTTATGTCTTGGAATTGCAGTTCTGACTTTATAACTCGCAATTACAAGTTTACATCACGTAATTCTGAGAAAAAAGTTAGAATTGCGAGTTTATATCTCGTAGTTCTGACTTAATAACTTGCACTTGCGAGTTTATATCATGCAATTCTGAGAAAAAAGGACAGAATTGCCTTCTTATATCTCACAATTCTGACTTCACTCCTCAGAATTGAAATTTTTTATCTGCTGAGATGTAAACTCGCAGTTGCAAGAAAAAACGTCAGAATTGTGAGAAAAAAAGTTGCAATTACCTTTTTTATTAAGTGGTGGAAACAGGCTTCAATACTTATGCTTCTCATTTATTTGTCTAAAATACATTTTATTGTAATTTATTCATGTGATGCAAAGCTGAATTTTCAGCATCATTACTCCAGTCTTCAGTGATGCTTCAGAAATCATTCTAATATGCTGATTTGTTAAAAAAAAACCCACACATTTATTATTATCACGTCAAAAAACAGTTGTGCTGCTAAGTATTTTTGTATAGACTGTGATTCATTTTTTCTTTGATGCATTCAAAGACAGCATTTATTTGAAATATACATTTTTGCAACAATGTTGAATAATAGCTAAATAATAGCATTAAGTTTTTTTTAAAAAATGTTTTATCGACCTCAAATTTTTAAATGGTTGTGTATATAAGGACCAGAACATCAAAGAGGCAACAGCAACCACCCAGAATACACTAGCCATGACATGTCAACACACTTAAAACTCCCAGAAAACATTATGTCAGCATCACACTTTAATATTTTCAAGCTTCATTTACATAGTCGTTGGAGAATCAGTGAGGCTGTACCCACGTACGTGTCTCTCAGCGTGTGGGTGTTAGCAGATGGTTTTTCTTTACTGGGCGATTTTCTGTGGTTCTTGCCCACTTGAGTGACTAATAAAATAAGAGTCGGAACAGTGTGTGTTTAGTAAATTTTAAATACTTTTCTCACTAAAGCTGCGCATAAACATAATCTACACCGCAAGTCCTGAAAGGAAAAAAATAAGCATTCGTAAATCACTCTGAACGGTGTCCTGATTCAGTCTGTTACAGTTTGTGTGGTGGTCCTATCTCTGTGGGGATTTTTTTCCATTTTTTTGGGGGAAGGTGGTATTATTTATTATTAATTTTTTTGACAGGGACTGGAAAAAATGTCAGTTCAGTCTGTCATTCTTTCCACTATTTCCATTCAGCAGAAGAGGGTTAGATTTGAGCAAAAATACAAAAATACATTTTTGCATGGGTTGTGCTGCTCATATACAGAGTATGTATATATGTATATATATATATATATATATATATATAGGGTTCAACAGGGCTAAAGGCACCTCCTAAGAAAAAAAAATCACTTTTCCCTGTGCCCGAAGAATATGATTGCAAAAAAATACGTATGTTTGTATTGAACATTTATGGAGCAACATATTTTGTGTAAAAAAAAAAATAATAATAATACAATTTGTTTATTTTGTTAAAAAATCTCATAAATGTATGAGGTGGCAAGGGGTAAAAGGCCCACATGCAAGGGGGAAAAGGCGCACAGTTTTGATACAAATACTTTAATTAAAATAATGGGGTTTTTTTTATATAATGTTTAAGTTAATACTTGTTCAAAACGCTCACTTTAGCAAAGTCTGTACTATTTTCTGCTTATTTTGATAAATAAAATCATTACTTTTTTGTTCAATAAATATACTGTCATTAAAATGTTAATATAAAACATATGTTTTAAAATACAGAAACAAAATAATTAAAAAATGTAAAAATTCTGAAAGCATGGAGATTCCATAATAATTTAATATAGATTTACAGTAATAACAACAAATGATATTTTATTATATGATATGATTAACACCATGTTTTTAAATATGATGGTTTTATTCTAAACATGGACACCCAACATAATATATGATATTTACCATATGAATCTAACTATGTCATGTCAACAAATGGAAAAGTCAACCTTTTATTAATTGTCATGTTAATATTGTGTTTTTTAGACCCAAACGCAGGGGTGCTTTTTTACCACAAATACCATACTTTTACATATTCTTTTGTTATTTAAAAACTGCCGTTTTATTATCTTAAACAAAACTGAAATTCATTAAGAAGACATTTGTTTCAAGATATATTTAATAATTTTAGAGGTTCTCATTTGCTACTTAAATCTACAACATTTTTAAAAACATCAAATATTGGATCAAATAAGCACAGAATCGACTTTTGCTCTGCTGCCAGCGATTGTGTCAAGGATCAACCAATATCGCACGTGTATGTTGAAAAGCGGATGTTTTGGAACGTGCTACGCAACGTTTTCTGCCATCTAGTGGTTAAGAGGAAAATAATATCAAAGACGACTTTTACCCTGGGTCGCTTTTAGCCTCGTCGTACCCTATATATATATTTGTTAACAATAACTATGTTATATGGTCAGGTTATTATAGTATTTTAAGTTTCTTGTGTTTGTTTTATTTGAAGGACTTTTTGAAGTACAGCACTAAAGCAGGTCTGGACTGTAAAGAGATAGAGGTAGGTGACCTAAGCAATTCTATATGAATATGTGTAAATTCTGTATAAAACATACACTTCTGTTCATAATGTGCTTTCATGTATTGACATTGCTGGTCTGCAATTTCTGCAGAAAGCAGTTGAGCTGATGTCCCTGGTGCCCAAACAGTGTAACGACATGATGAATCTTGGACGATTGCAGGGCTACGAGGTAAACTCACCTCTCACCGACAACAGAAACACCTCATGAAATTAGAGTTTGATTCTGAAGTAAACAAACCACAAATCGTTTTTTTAATATAACTATAATTATTACAATTGCAAATGTAGTCACAAAGGTGTGCTACAATTGGTTGACTGCCAAAAGCAGTACTTGCCGATGTAAAATTACACTGAGAGTTATAATTTCTCAAAGCAACATGACGCATCTATTATTGTAATAATAGAGGTCTGTCATTATGCTAACGCCCAGGTTTATACTGAAAGTGTGGCAACAACTTGAATCTGTCTAAACTGGAATGTTCACTGCCAACAGACCAATCAGCTGCAAGCTTTGAGGCTAGACTTTAGCAACAGTAACATATAAGCAAATAACTACTTTATTTTCAGGGGGGGAAAGACTATTTTAGAATAGCGAGTTTTATTCATAATGTAAATTCAACTCAACTGATTTTTGTGCATCTATTGTGCAGCATAACATAATAGACTAACAAACAAATGAAGTTCCAAATAGTTGGTGCTGTTAATTTATGTCAACTGCATCGAGAAAGTATAAACTGCTACCTAAAGATGACATAAAGGTCACAAAGTTTGGAAGCTATGCTACAGGATAAAAAAAATACAAAAGGTAATTGCAATCCTGAGTTTACACTACCAGTCAAAATTTCTGCTCACCAAGCCTGCATTTATTTGATCCAAAGTACAGCAAAAACAGTCAAATTTTTAAAATATTTTTACTATTTAAAATAACTGTTTTCTATTTGAATATATTTTAAAATGTAATTATTCCTGTGATTTCAAGCTGAATTTTTAGGATCATTACTCCAGTCACATGATCCTTCAGAAACATTTTAATACTCTGATTTGCTGCTCAATAAAAAACATTTATTATTATTACTATTATGTTAAAAACAGCTGAGTAGAATTTTTTTCAGGTTTCTCTGATTAATAGAAAAATCCAAAGATCAGCATTTGTCTGAAACAGAAATCTTTTGTAACATTATAAATGTCTTTATCATCTTTATCATTATTTTTGATCAATTTAAAGCATCCTGTAAGCAAATGTACTCAGTTTTAAATATTGATAATAATAATAATAATAATAATAAAATATGTCTTGAACAGCATGTTAGAATGATTTTTAAAGGATCATGTGATGCTGATAACTAGAGTAATGATGCTGAAAATTTAGCTTTGATCACAGGAATAAATTAAAAATTTAAAATATATTCAAACAGAATGCAGTTATTTTAAATAGTAAAAATGTTTCACAATATTACTGCTTTTTCTGTATTTTGGATCAAATCAATGCATGTTTGGTGAGCAGAAGAGAATTCTTTAAAGACATTAAAAATCTCTAACTTTTGACTGGTAGTGTTAAGTTCAAATTGGAAGATATACACTCAATATACCACAATTGCATTTTTTATATTTTATTCCACGACTGAAAAAATGAATAGTGAGATAGTAACGTCAAACTTCTGAGAAAAAAAGTCAAAATTGTGAAAATGTAAACTCAGAATTCCGAGATGTCAAAACTGCAAGATATGAACTCACTTCAAAATTGCGAAGTGTACGTTTGCAATAAAAAAAAGTTTATAATCTTACATTTTAAGATTGCTATTACTAGAAAAAAAGTTAAATTGTGAGATAAAACATTGCATTCCACAGTCATATCTTCTTCCAAAAAATTCAAGCAGCTTGTCTGAGGTGCAGTGGTGGAAAATCCCAGAAACAGAAGAGTACATAACCTTGACTTTCTTAAAATATCAGGTGATGTACTAAAATGTACAGTATGGATCAGTTCTTTGATGATTGCTGATGTTTTTTTGCACAGGGGAAGTTGACAGCTCAGGGAAAGTTATTGCAGCAGGACACATTCTTTGTGACAGAGCAGGACTCTGGCGTCCTGTCCCGCAGTAAAGAGCGCAGAGTGTTCCTCTTCGAACAGATCGTCATCTTCAGCGAGCTGCTTCGAAAAGGCTCGTCAACACCAGGGTACCAGTTTAAAAAGAGCATCAAGGTACATTCAGCACAAGCTAATTCAGGTTCAGTAAAAAATAAAGTCTGTTTGATGTTATGTAACCTTTTGTGTGTTGACCCGTGCAGGTGAGCTACCTGAGCATGGAGGAACATGTGGAGAGCGACCCCTGTAAGTTTGTGCTGTTATGTCGCGGCTCATCTGAACGACTGACGCTACAGGCCGCCAACATTGACATCAAGAAAGAGTGGGTCCAAAGCATCCGAGAACTGCTGGACATGCAAATTAACTTTCTCACAGGTGAGCACATCAGGAGGGTGGAAGTTCGTATTTTCATTCGTTGGTTTCTATTCATAACCTGCTTCTCATCTATTTTTCACCAGCTCTCCAGAACCCACAGGAGTACCAGAAGAAAGAGAGTGGAGGTTCTTTGAGCAGACAGCTGTCCAATAGCAGCCGTTCCTCTTCCTCTCACCCCTCCACCCCCCTCAAACCAAACACCGCCCCCAATGGAAGCCCCACCCACAAGTCCAATAAGCATGTAGAGGAGGTAAGCGTGATTCATCATTTAAAGGGATGGTTAACCTAAAAATGAAAATTCTGTCATTACATACACTCATGTCGTTCCAAACCCTAAGACCTTTGTTCATCTTCGGAGCACAAATTAAGATATTTTTAATAAAACCGAGAGCTTTCTGACCCTGCATAGACAACAATGCAACTGAAACATTTTATGGCCCAGAAGATTAGTAAGGACATCGTTAAAATAGTCTGTGACATTCATCCGTAATACAGCTGAGGTCAAAACTTTACATCCACATTTCATAATCTGCAAAATGTTAATTATTTTATAGAAAATGCATGTTATTGTTTATTTAGTGCTGATCTGAATAAGATATTTGACATAAAAGATGTTTACATATAGTCCACAAGAGAAAATAGTTGAATTTTTAAAAATGACCCTGTTCAAATGTTTACGTACACTTGATTCTCAATACTGTTACCTGAATGATCCACAGCTGTGCTTTTTGTTTAGTGATAGTTGTTTATGAGTCCCTTGTTTGCCCTAAACAGTTAAACTGCCTGCTGTTCTTCAGAAAAATCCTTCAGGTCCCACAAATTCTTTGTTTTTCAGCATTTTTGTGTATTTGAACCCTTTCCAACAATGACTGTATGATT
>JAHKKF010537531.1:0-14958 GCA_019740295.1 Labeo calbasu
TCAGGATAAAAACACCTACAGCTGTGTGATCAACAATCCCATCAGCAACCAGACCACACATCTGGACATCAGTGAACTCTGTCACACATGTGCAGGTATGTCAGCACTGATATGTTTATTTAGTGACCCGATCTCTGTATTCTGTTAAGGATCGAATTGACACATTCACATTTATTAATGATTATCATTATAGACATGCTATCAATAGTGTTGATCTCTGCTGCTGCTGCTGCTGCTGGATCTCTGTTGGTTGTAACTGCAGTCGTGATCTTCTGGGTCTACAAGAAACACAGAAAAACTGATCAAGAAGGCAAATGTTTCTTACAAATTATCATAACAATACTATACTAAATCCACTGTACAAGTCATTTCAACTTAAATTACATAAAACCAACCTAAAAGTCTTAGTATATGTTAGGGACTTTTGTGTGTGTGTGAAACTGTTAAAATTAAAGTTGGTAATGCTTTTTTAAAAAGTTGCCATTTTAAATATGCTTTTGCAGCCTTAATGATAACAACAAAAAGACAGATACAGTTTAGACTGAGTTTTGTTGTTTTAATGCATCTGTTATTGTTGCTTAAGCAGTTCAGTCTCATGAAGAAGACATCACATACGCTGCTCCTACATTCCACAAAACAAAAGCACATCAGTCGGTAAGACATTTTATTACTAATTTATGTTCTGCGTCTCTGTATAAATTACACATACATCACATGCACACACACAGTACAATATCTGATATTTATAAAAGCCTTGAGATCATCATTCAGTGCATGAAACAAACAAACAAAAAAATAAGCGCAGTTATTTCTCACTGAGTGAAGCAACAGACATCAAAACCTCAACACAGTGATGACTACAAAATCTCAACAACACAACAGAAACTCAACATAAATTAACATACAAATCCACTATTCAGGTAGTTGTAAACAAAAATGCTATATGTAGTCTTATACAAGTAGTTTAGGTTGCATTTTTATATTATTTTTAGCAGAACCTCACTATGTTAAGATGTTAAAATGCCACAGGAAACAGGCTTCAGGAAATGAAAGCCACCATGATGCACATTTCTGCTGGTTTGCACAACAGCCAATTAGCCTAGCTTATAACACCTTATAAAAAAATGTATAGACATCTGGCAGATTGTATCTTGTTGCAATAAAATCACAGATCAGATTTTTACTGTCTAATTAGGCAATCCATTACATTTCTGCTTCTAAAGGTCAAACTTCTAATTTTTTTTATTTATTTATTTATTTATTTATTTAATTATTATTATTATTTTTACAGAATGATAAAGGGGAAGATCATGTTGAGTACGCACCTATTGCCATGAGAAGATGATCAAACTACAAGATCCAGAACCTCCTGTGACAACCTCAGTTTCAAAGTCTATGGTTGGGTTATGGGATTGGTGAAAATTATCACATGTTTAGCATCAGGCAGTGTGACACAGATCGAAAATCTCCTAAAACATAGAAAATAATTAGGCTTGTAATACAATAACTTTTAACAAATGATCTTATGGCCCATTGGAGCATTTTCACCAAGCCTTTGACCAAGTAAAGTCTCCTAAAATCTTAAATTCATACTTTATTTTAATAACTACAACTTTTGCTTACTAATAATTAGTAAAGTCACTGTGAAAGGATTACTCCACTTCCAAAACAAAAATTCACCCCCATGTCATCCAAGCTGTTCATGTCTTTCTTTTCTCAGTCCCTTTTTTTGAGGAAAACATTCAGGATTTCTCTTTATATACACTGTAAAAAAACTATTTGTTGAGTCAACTTAAAATAATTTGTAACCTGGCTGCCTTAAAATTTTACATTCAGTCAACTCAAAAAAAAGTTTATTCAACTTAAAATGTTAAATTATACTAAGTGACAACTTGGATATTTGAGTTAAGTCAACTTAAAATTTTAAGGCAGCTGGGTTACTTACCCATCTGTTAAGTTTAGCAAACACAAATATCTACGTTGTTACTTAGTACAACTTCAAGTTGACTAAACTAATTTTAGTTGACTGAACTTAAAATTTTACGGCAGCAGGGTAACAAATTATAATAATAAGTAATTTACATACTTTTTTTAAATCTCAAATGCTAGTCTTGTCTAGCTCTGCAATGCCCATGCATACTCTGTGTAGTCCGGGTCAATACATTTCGGGTATGCCGAAAAACTTCCATCTCATTTTCTCCTACAACTTCTAAATCGTCCTACATCGCTCCAGAAGTACCAACCCAGTGTTCACAGTGTGATCTTCCAAAGAACATCAAACACCCTTTACAAAAAAAGATAAAACAGTGATGTAGGATGATTTTTAATGCTGGAGGAGATAATGACATGGGAATTTTTCAACATACCCTAACTGTCTTGAACCAGAGTGCACAGAGTACGCATGCACATTGCAGAGCTATACAAGATGAGCATTTGTGGTTAAAAAGTGCATATATATATATATATATATTTTTTTTTTTTTTAAGAAAATGACCAATCGTTTCACTTGATAGGACCATTATTCCCAGGCTGGGATTGCGTAGAGCCCTTTGAAGCTTCATTAAAACTTTTTAACCTTCAGTCCGTTGAGCACCATTTAAGTCCAAAATATGGAGAAAAATCCTTTAATGTTTTTCTCAAAAACCTTAATTTCTTTGTGACTGAAGAAAGACAGACATGAATATCTTGGACATGGGGGGTGAGTAAATTATCAGAAAATTGTTATTCTGTAAGTGAAGTTTTCCTTTAAGTTGAGGTATGGGGTATAGGATTAAGGGCAGGCACAATAGTGGGAACCCACAACCTCTGAACATGGGAGCCCTTAAACTGTAGTGACGCCCCTGGTTAAAGGGATCTAAATTACGGTCAAACAGATTAAGGCATTAAAGGGATAGTTCACCCAAAAATGAAAATTACTCCATGATTTACTCACCGTCAAGCCATCCTAGGTGTATATGACTTTTTTTTTTTCTTCAGATGAATACAATAAGAGTTATTTAAAAAAAAATGTTTAGCTTTTAATGACAGTAAAAGGCAGTTGAGATTTTGAAACAAAATAAAGTGCATCCATCCATCATAAACAGTGCTCCACACGGCTCCAGGGGGTTAATAAAGGCCTTCTGAAGCAAATTGATGCATTAACTTCATATACGGTAATCTCTAGCTTCCATTAATGGTCATACAGGAACGGTCATACATTCAAGTAGATGATATAGCGTAAATTCTGGTGAGAATATGGTAGTCTCACAAGAACCAAGTTTTGTTTGCAGCAAAGGAAAACCAGTCTCCTCTTGGCTTATATCAAAATCCAGCAACATTTTCCTTTACAAATGTCAGAGGATTTACTTCATTTGTGTTTTATTTTGCTCTCTTCTCTGTGCTTCCGCGTTCGTCACTGCATTTGCCTGCATCCTACGTCATCCACTGGAATGCCACTCTGTTGTGAGCATGCATACAACAGTTAGTGAAACCAGAGATTTTGGTTCATGAAGTTTTAAATATGGATATTTTTTTTTCTTACATAAACACACTGATTCACTTCAGAAGGCATTTCGTCACCTCAGAATTATAATGTTCTATGTGCATTCTGAGCACTTTTAAGATTTATGAAGTTTCTGCATTCCATAGACTTCTGTAGAGAGAACCATTTTTGTTTTCTGAAAAAGGCCCCAAATGTACACAGCTTACAAAAGTAACATCACATGATGTAAATAAGTTGTCACTGAATAAGAATATGTGAATAACTTAATTATGACAAAAAATGTCACATAGAACCTTAGAATTCAAAGGCGACAATTTATTTAACCTACCAGAGCCATGTGGAGCACTTTTTTATGATGGATGAATGAACTTTATTTTGCTTCAAAATCTCAACACCTATTCACTGCCATTATAAGGCTTGAAAGAGCCAGGACATTTTTCAATATTACCCAGACTGTATTCATCTGAAAGAAGAAAGTCAAATACACCTATATGGCTTGAAGGTGAGCAAAGCATGGGTTAATTTTAATTTTTGGGTGGACTCTACCCTAAATATGTGTTTGATAAGTACTAATAGTAATGTGCATGCTATTTAATGGAGAAAATTGGACCTTAAAATAAAGTTTTACCCAATTTTCATTAAAGCAAAAAAGTGCATAACACAGATGCAAAATACTCTTAAAAGGAAGTGGAGACCCTGCTATAGTCTCACTTATTCACATCTGTACACAATGCGGTTTGATCTGTTGTACAAACAGGTTGTGCATGTATTTGTTATGTTTGTAAGTGTGTGCGCTCGAGGTGTGTTCAAGGTGTCAAAAGTGAGTCTGTGTGAATAGCGTGTGGTTGAAGAACTTTCAATTCCTGCTCATATGAAACTGTTAGCGTTCTGCTTCTGACAAATAACCTTTACTACAATATACTTAATCTGTAGATTAAAGATTGTCTCAAATTAAACAGTGGTTTTGCTACGTGATCTTACTCTGCATGAATGTGATATATATATATATATATATATAGAGAGAGAGAGAGAGAGAGAGAGAGAGAGAGAGAACTATTAACTAAAAGGAGCAAAACTAATAGCAAGCTACATATAAATTGAACAATACATTGCATTTATTCTTAATATAACTCCAGTATTGACTGACAAAAAACAGAAAAAAAAGAAAAACACACACACACAATGAAAATTCTTCAAAATTGAATACTGTTGCTTTAATATAGGATCTTTTCAAAGAGTAAGACAGATAAGGTAGATAAGCATGTACACTTTACTAGAGCACCATCTAGTGTCCTAACAGGACTTCATCTCTCCAAGATTGGCCTTCACCCTCAACCAATATAAATACATTCAATAAAAAAAATTGAAGAGCATGGGTTAAGGTCAAAGGTTAAACACAACATACATCAACATTACATATCTAGCTTGACTTGCCAAAGGGTACTAAGTTGAAATCAAGCAGAAAAAAAAAAAAAAAAAAAAAAAAAAACCTTTTAAGAATCACTTTAATTTCTGTAACAACAACATAGTATAACAAGGAGCCAGTGACTGTATCGTGGGGTGAGAACCAGAAGGTCATAAGTGAAATTTTGGGTGAAACTGAGATTGAGTTAATGGAATTTTCTATCATATTTTTTAGTACAAACCCACGTAAAATAGTAATATATTGTACTAAAATGCATTTATTTCATACTAGTCAATCTATTAACATTGCATTTCTTTATTTATTGTCTGTTTACGGACACATCACTCTCTACTTACCAATAAAAATTAAATTAAACTTTATTTGGAGATCTACTCGTGCACAATGTGCATTTCTCAATGTTAAGCCTAAAATGTGTTTTAATGTCATTATTGATTAGAATTGTATGATCTTAGAATAATATAGGTCTTTAAATCCAAGATATTTAAAGTTTACCTAAAATATACTCACGATAGTTCTACTTTTAGTACAATCACATATACTTCAGTATAATCAGTTGGACTTCAGCACTATTTCTGTTCCAATTTAGCATACTTTAAGTAACCAATATGTAAAGAATATGTCATATATATTTGTAGTATGCTTAGCATGGAGAGAGAGAGAGAAAAAAAAGTATTTCAAATACATTTTTGTATATTTATTTTTCACTAGGGAAGGCATCTGTAAAGGTCCATTTGGCCAATTGGTAAGTGGCTGGGATAACGTTTTTAGTAAAAATTAATACCAATAAGGTTTCACCATTACTTGTTATGCAATATTTTATTTAATCACAATAGATAATTAATACTTATTAATATAAGGCTTTGGTCATATTATCATTAGATGCACCCATGTTTTATACACAAAATGGAACAAAACATGCGTCTTTTTGGCACCAATGTGACTTCATCTTTTTTATCAATTAATATACATAATAAATAGCATATGATATATGTATAAATATACATATTAATAAACGTTAAAGTAGTGTTCAAAGAGTATACTGTAAATGTTTGAACTACCATGAGTCAGAGAGCCAATTTGGGGCATTAAGACTATAGCTACTAGACCCGTTATTACACCAAAAAAAAAAAAACCGTTGGAATGGAATAAAGTATTTTGAACAAATACAACACAACAAAACATGCTTCATGATCAGACCTTGAAAGAGACGGAGACAGATAAAATAAACATCTAGTAAACTCTACCTCTAACACCTCATCAGTCTCTATCTTGCCCCTGATGTGCACAAACCTGGTAGTAAAAAAAATGCTCAGCTTTTTAAATGCTTACAATATGCAGAATATTTACAATATATTTAAACAAAATACAAAGACAAACAATTAATTTTGGCACAATGATGCAGACATCTGATATCTGTTTAAACGACAACCATAAAAAAAATGTGTTGTTGTAACATTAAACACATTTAAGAACTGTCAAATATGCAGCAGCCTCTGCTGGATTTGAACCGTCAACCTTGAACCACAACCACAAATCACGGACACCCCAACCAACCAAACAAACCAACCAAAACCCAAGGCATCAGTACGGACCAGAAAACATTAAATTTCTCAAGGACTCCTGTTCAAAACACAATTTGTAAGTTGACAAAGCTGGTTGAAAAAGACAGACTTGCTGGCTAAAGCTGATGTAGGGAAACCATCTGGCCACAATTTGGAACATGCCAGTTCCTACTTGTGTGTTTAAAGCAAAAAATCACCTGGTTTGATTTATGGCTGAATGACTGTGCATCTCTAGTCTTTATTTTATGCTGATCTGTGCTCGAGCATGCACAAAAACAGCATGCAATAATTTCCCAAAATGTCATTTGTGTGTAAATATTACAAATTTGTAAACATGGAAATAATAGAGGCCAGAGATGATACACTTGAATATGGAAACAACAACAAAAAAATGGAGAGAACAGATGCGCTGGTAGAGAAAATATGAAATACTGCAATGGCAGTAGTGGGTTTATATGTATATCTGAACAGAACAGATTGTTTTCAGGAAAGCTTCGATGGCAATTTCTTTTCATCTTACCTCTATATAATGCCTATTAACGTAACCGCAGTGCTGCTTTGTGTATCATTTGCGCTGCTGTTCCATAAGCGCCACCTACTGGCAGATAATTAATTTGCAGTTTCTTTCAGAACATCTGCTGTTTTTGTTTTGTGCAGGTATGTTTTGTGTACCATAAGCTAAGTCATGCATTCTGACCATTCTGTTCTCACTTTAAATATTGAAATTATACAATATATTTAAATGAATGGTTAATGAACTGTTAATGCTAAATGTGTGTAACATCTTTGCTTGAATAATAACTGAAATGCACTGTTGCCTCTAATTTCAAGTGGCCAGAGTGATCTTTGATTAAGACCTGTTTGGACCAAAACACGGCAAACAAACAAACAAAATAAATAAATAATGATTCAATTTAGGAATATTATCTTGCTGTGTAAATGCTGGTGCTAAGGCTTAAAGAAACTTAGTAAACAATTTAGACTTGTCTTCTTTCACTCCTCTTCTCTCTTTCATTTCACATCTTTGTCCATGAAGTTATTAAAATAATAATGTTACTGTAACGTCCAATTATCAGCAGTGGTCTGTGGAATTCCATTCGGATAAATGAACTGAATCCACACCGTTCCCCTGTAAGAGAACACACATTCACAGAAGGTGAATTATTATTATTATTTTTTAATTAATTAATTATTTATTTATTTATTTATTTTTGCAGACAGATTCGGTGCAGATGATATCTTACCTCATCATTGTGCTGTATCATGGTGTGTGCTTGAACAACAAACAATTAAACAGATTACTTCACAGTACACTTCACATATTATTAAAGATTGTTTTTGCACAATAAAATCTCATATTTTCATATGTAAATCAACTATATGTAATACTTGCCATTTCGTCTTGCTTGTGTACGTCTTATGCAGAAAAAGCAAATCACACCAATAGTTGCAGCCACCAACAGAACAACACTGGCATATATTACTTTAGGTCCTGAAGATTTACTTGAATCTGGAACATTTAAAGACAGTCATGATGATTACCAGAGACTTACAATCAACTTTAACAAATCTTCACTGATATATTTACACCTGTCTATCATCAGTACATTGATTTATTTCAGGGTTTGGGTCAGGTGAGCCTCCACTTAAAAAAAAAAACAAAAAAAAAAAACAATCATCCTAGCCAATGCATTATTTTTAGTAAGTGCATATACTAGGCTGTATTATGGTAACAGTGTGTCTTTCTCTAATCTTTCACATTAATTCATTCAGCCAGTTTATCTGTCAGTAATTAATAAATTAAGAAACAATGTTTACAGGAAAATATACTGACAGTGGACTTGAAAACTGTAACATTCATAACGCAACATATTTGACAGGCACGTGAGGGTGATTAAGATGATCTCAGTTACATTTTAATAATAACAGGCCACAATGAAAACATTAACTTATGTTTATGTTTCAAACTCTTTTCTAAAACTGCAAAGTAAAGTCCATGGAATGACTAATGATACTTACCAGTGACAATAACACTGAATATCTTCCTGATGCTGATTTTGCTGCTATTGACCTCCAGTTTATAAAGTCCAGAGTCTGTGGTTCTGGTGTTTGTGATGGTCAGTGATCCAGTCGGATTTACCTTCAGTCTGTCTCTGAATCTGTCATCAGCACTGTCACATTGATCACCTGTACAGTTTCTATTAGGGTTTCTGATGATGAGAGTGTTGTTAAAATACCACAACATCACATCATTTTCTTTTTTTACTACACAAGTGTCTAAAGTGACAGATTCTCCCTCCTCCACGAATTTTCTCTTTATTTTGTCTAGTTCAACAGCAGTAACATCTGAAACACAAACCAACAGTCAAAATCCAATATCCAAAATCCATTGCACTTTGAATTCCTGATGAACTGAAAACACACTGTGTATGATATAATGGATGGATTTAAACAGATGATATTGAACTGTTATCTTCATCAGAACAAAACAACAAATGTGACTTTAACATTAAACGTGTTTTTGAAGAAATTATCTATATGCCGTATCTGAATTAAAATACATTTAAATGTAATGACTCACCATATACAGCAACAATAAAGATAGTTTCACTGATGATGTCGCTGCTGCTGATCCGAAGTTTAATAACTCCAGTGTCTGTGGTGTTGATGTTTGTGATGGTCAGAGATCCAGTCTGATGATCCAGCTTTAATCTGTCTCTGAATCTCACAGTGCCATTATTACACTGTTCATCTGTACAGTTATAACTCTGATCTCCATTGATTTGAGCGATACGAGTGTCATTAAAATACCATCTGAACTTTTCTTGTTGGTTTATTTTAACATCAGTGTGTAAAGTGACTGAATCTTCCTCCATCACAAATGCAGACTCTTCATCTGTATTACCACTGAAATAACCTGGAGAAGAAATGAACAGTTCATTACATTTTTATATATAGTAATTGTTACTGCTAATCAGTTTTACCATTGTCTTTGATTCACAGCAGAACACAAATGCAGCTTTGTATGCACTACAAATTACTACTAGGACTAATAAACAAAGTTCTAAATCAGGATTTAGTTTAGTGCAGCTTTAAATCATAATAAACTAAATTAAAGCAATAGGCCCATTTGCCCATGGTTTACTGTGATTTTACAACAGGGAAGTGGCATTTTAGAGCACAACACAGAGCAGAATGACTCAAACATTACGGGGCTGATTGCTTTTATAAAATGATTACAATATACACCTGACAAGGTTTCATAATACAGAAACTTAATAATTTAAATTTTGTATAGTAGTAAAGTTGTTCAGGAAGCATCATTTATCTATGTATCCTACAGTATATATTCATTAGAATGCCGCTAAAAAAATTGCTTTGAAAAGTAATGACTTACTATGAACAGTAACAATGAAGATCTTCTCATGTTCACTGCTGTTTCTCACAATCTTTAGTTTATAAACTCCAGTGTCTGTGGTTCTGGGGTCTTTGATGGTGAGAGATCCAGTCTGAGTATCCAGTTTAAGTCTGTTTCTGAATCTCCCATCACACTGAACATCTGTACAGATCTTACGGAGATATCCAGTACTTTCAGCGATTTGAATGTCATAAAAATGCCAACTAATCTTTATTTGTTGGTCTGTTTTAACATCAGTGTGTAGAGTGACTGATTCTCCTTCCTTCACAGACATTGACACTCCATCTATACAAACACCAGACACACCTGAAGAAGAAATTAAGTGTTATTTTAAGTCATACAAAAATATACCACAGGAAAGTGCTGCTTTGAATATGTTTTCTACAGATCATAAATACTGAGAGTAGAGAAATCTGTCTTGAATCAATAATGTAACATGCAAACAAACAGAAGAAATTAGTTGATTAACACTACTATCCTGGGCTACTGTCCTGATTTTTTACATTTTTTTCCCCCCACATACTCTTGAGATTCTGTGTCTAAGTTTGTGATAAACATTGTAAAAGCCTTATACCTAATCTAATCTGTCTTTGCGTTATTCACCCTGAGGGTGGCGCTCTAATGTTGACTGACAGGCTTTAAACACACACAACGCACGCATACACTTAGAATGTAATGTAGTATTTATTGATTCCGAATGTGCCGAAACATAAAACAACAGAACTCTATAAAGGCTACATGAGCATGTTTAAATTAAATGATCTTAGATTAAATGAATTAAATGTTGTTAATTTGTTACGCTACTCCACACTGAAAAAACAGACATGCCAACTACTAACCTGGCCCAGACTAATATAGGAGTGTGCGGGGCACAAACTAACGTGGGGTTAATTGTAACACACGTGGTTTAAATATTTCCACACACCCTAGCATAACCAAATTTACGGTATTTACTTGCCATAGCAACACTATACAGAGGAAACAAAAAGTGTGCCAAAATTTTGATAACTGTTTATTGCACTCTCTGCCAGATATTACTGTGAGTCTACCTGTTTGTGTCCTTTCTCCCTCCTGTCTACCGTATTCCCCCTCCCTATACCTCTTTTTTTTTTTTTTTTTTTTAAAGGATAATATATGTTATTCAAAGTATATATTATATAGTTTGAATAACAGAATGCCTCTGGAAAGAAGCTATCCTTCTCCCAGAATTGTTTTACTTCTATAATATGTAACACCACCCCCTGACAATGGATCTGTATAATCTCATGTGGGAGAATAAACTTGGAAGAAGTTTGTGAACATACAATTGGCTTCATGTTCATAATTCTTTCCATTGGCCTATGCAAGGACTGAGAATAGTCGGACGGCATCGAAAAATAAAGAGCTAAGATATTTATTAGCAATGCCTTTTGATGATATTGCTAAATATTTATTTAACCATAGTAAAAGTACATTTTTGGCTGAAGCAATTTTTTCTTTTCAGTTTTTAGTATTCATTTAAAATGAGATGAATCTGCTATTATTTTAATCACCAATCAAGTGAAGTCAGCAGAAGGCACTAACCAGTTTTATATTCCAGTCCCACGCATGGTTGCAATGTGTTCATTGTGAACCTCAAAAATTTGATTTTTTTTTTTTTTTTTTTTTAATTTGTACACAAAAAGTGACACAAAAGTAACATAATGCATTACCTTCCATAAAAAGGCAATTATAATTACTGTAATGCATTACTTTTAAAATGAACTTTCTTCAGCGCTGCTTACATTTATATTTCCCAGAAGACAAATGTTTTGTGAATACAGTTTTGTCTTGTGGACTGGTAAACATCTTTTATGTTAAATAACTTACTCTGTCAGAATCTGAATGAGGGAGAGGATCCAGAATGAGATGGACATGAGATTAAATGAGACAATAACATAAACATAGAGGTGCCAGGTCCAAGTCAAAGTCTAGTTAGTAGAGGCAAAGGTGGAAGGGAGAACTGGCAAGGGAAAGAAGAGAGACAAGGATGAGATCAGATGCAAACAGGGCAGATGTAGATGAATGCAGTTCCCACCAGCACAATGAACACTGAAGACCAAAAGACAGGTAATCTTCAGCAGGGAAAGATGGAATGCTAGAGCAAACAAAAAACAAGAAAGATTCAACAGAGCTTCACATGTTAAATATCAATTGTGAAATATGAAATGTGTCAAACATGTGCTTTGGGAACATTTTCATGGTGTAAATGTATGAAACTCAAGAGGTTGTTACAGAGATAGGCAACGTTGGTCCTGAAGCACTGCTGTCCTGCAGAGTTTAGCTACAAACCTAATAAAAAAAAATAAATAAAAATACACCTGAACAAACTAATACAGATACTGAAAATTACTAGAGCTAAACAGGTGATTTTTTTTTTTTTTTTTTTTCTTTTTTCAGGGCTGGAGCTAAACTTTGCAGGACATCGTCACTCCAGGACTGACGTTGCCTATCATTGGGCTGTTACATCATAACTGTTTCGAAACATTTCAAAGTTTAGGAATTTCAGTGGTTTGTCAGCGGCGAACCACTGAACCAGTGTTTATAGTTTTTACATGATCTCAGATCAGTTTTATAAATTTGTAGACATTTTTAATGAGACACTTGTGTAATTAAAAAAAAGGTGATTAGTAGTTAATGGTCTCTTACTGGCCTGTTTAGACAAGCTCACCATAAAACAAATAAAACAAGCTCTGCAAATTAATAATAATTAAAAACACAAATTATATACACTTCATATTTAACGTAAAACAAGAACAAACAAAGAATTACTGAGGTAAGAGCTTGAAAAGAAAGCACAAAACTCTAAGTGCTGATAAAAGATAAGGTTTAAGGTTTCACTTTCACTGTAAAAAACAAAAAACAAAAAAAAAAAATACCATAACATCTGAATGATTCCCGCCAGATAAACTGATTTCCAATAGAAAAAAAAAGAGAAAAAAGAATATTCTTAAATCTATGAACCAACTACCAATTCAATTATGAAGTTTGACAACATATATGACATATCTTGGAATAAAGATGGGACTATAGCCTAAATGTTTGTATAACATGTGATGGAGTGAACATATGGTGCGATGTGATACGGTAATGACATTTTGTTTTCATGTTTGTACAAATGTTTGGGCCACAATAAATTCTTAGGTCAATAAACAGTTAATGGCTTTTTTTTGTATTGAAGATTCTGCCATTATACCACTCTTTAAATTTTAATGATGCCGTACATGCTATTGTTCACAAGAATAAATTACATTTTAAACTATATTCAAATAGAAAACTGTTATTTTTAATTATTTCTATTATTTCTTTAAATCTATCTATACATGACCCACATGTGACTGACAGACCAACATTTATAAAGCATAAACATTTAACCATATTTACACCACACCTTTTTAATTTAAAATAAAACAATAAATCAATTAAAAGATGTAATCACAGTCATTTTTATTATCAGTTTAAATATAAATTTAATAACAGAACTAATATAACAAACAACAGAAGGGTGCAGATATTGATAGTCTCAGATGTGTGGATAAATGTACAACAACTGATAGTTTTACTATGCCTCACTAGTTGTTCTCTCTCACAGCCTGTCAAGAAAAATGAGCGCGAGAGAGAGAAAAAAAAATAGTATAACATTTTAAATATGTTATTTATGTAATATTTTCAAACATTAAATATTAGTTTGAATACTTAAATAAGCACTTTATTAATGACTGCAGCACTAAAAAGTTTTCAAACCTAAAGACATGTACTGAAAAATTTCTGTACAAATAAGTGTACTGTGTTACATCCCTAAAAAAAGCCCCACTCAAATCAAGACAGCACCTACCTGAAGATAAGAGTGTGTCTGGGGGCAAAGTCTGTTGTTGTAAAGTGAAAGCAGGAATTGAAGAGAAGATACTCAGCAACAATAGCATTGATGGACAAACCTGCTTCACATTACTATAGCAGGTTACGCATGTTTTTCGAAGTAAATGCCAAATGTTAACTTTAACTTAATTATTAATTAAGCTAATATTTACAGTGTGTCACAGCCAGTTTTATGTCATCTGGCCCATGCACCTCAAAACAAATAGTCACTCAAATGAAAATTCACCATGAATAAACACTATGGTGAAAGTTAAAGTTTGGACCATAATATGTGCTCAGCAACGTAGACAAATAGCTAGTACTTATTAAACACGTCTTTCTAGCAGGCCACGTATGCTAATGGCTGGTTGGTAGCTGTTTCGAGTTGACCACAACCGGAAATAAAACAGAAATAACATGTCTTACCAGTCACGTGCAAAATTACTGTTATCCAAAAATAATTCATTTTCACAGATGTTCGTCCGAAATATTAATCCCATTTAGGTGGAAATAAAAGCATTTCAAACACCACAAAACCGAAAGTAGTTGCGCTTCTCTCCTCATTCTTCTTCTTTTGATTTTATGGCGGATTGCAAACCAACTTCAAAGGTACATACCGCCACCTACTGTGATGGAGTGTGAAGAGAATGAGCTAAATACTCCTACATCCTATTATATAATCCACTATTCTTAATAAATCTCATGACTGCATTTATTTGTTTTCCTGAATTTGGACTATACTGCTTGTAATTCTTCCTTAAGAATTTTCCTTTCTTTTTCATCTCGTTACATTCCTACAGTCTCTTCCATTAAACAGAAATCAAATAAACCCGTGTTATGCTTCCCTATAATGTGTACATTACTATGTAGATTTGAATGCCCTGTTCGTAAACGTACGACCTACCTACTTAAGTTGTGAATTATTTTCTTTATGGTTTTTTGAACCTGAAAAGTGCCGACCTGTATGACATGAATCCCAAACTGTCTGCCATTTCCTAATGCATGCTTCTAAAATCAAATGTTTTCTATCTGATCTATTGAGTAAAAGGTTTATATTTGGTTCTTCAATTTTTAATGATTCTTCGGCTATTTTGCACAGCTGTGTTTGTCTGTTTTCCTCTGGTTTAGAAAGCGGAAGTTACTTGTTGATTGTTGTTTCTGCTTACCAACTATATCATTTTTGCGTTCTCATTTGCCC
>JAHKKF010537532.1:0-26720 GCA_019740295.1 Labeo calbasu
AGTAAAATGCTCATAAAGTTACTCTCAGAGCAGTTCTATCATGTTTTATAATTATCTTTATGTGTTCATGTAGACTGAAAACACCGGGAGCATCACGCAGGCTTCAGCATGTGCCGCAGTAAACAAAACCGCATGTTTGCCCCATTCATTCACACAGAGACAAGCAGAACATGCAGGTTTGTATCTAAATAGTATTTCTGCGGCTTAATATTCACAGACACTAGACAATATCGCTTTTTGATTAAAGTGCATTCACCTACTTTTGACTTATTCATCCCAAATTGGGCAAATTCCGAGACATTCCATATTATACAGTAAATTCCATTTTTATGACTGGATTCCGCAATTCCGTCCACGTTTTCCGCATTGCGGAAGACACAGGGTCCTACTAACTGCTCAAAAGTTTATTATCGATGTTGTGGCTATTTTTCAATAGATACCATTATAGATTTATCACCCAACTGTAATACCACCCAAAAGTATATTTAATTGTTGCCTACAGGAAGTTGAGGAAGTTAAAAAATTGTGTTTTCACTAGTTGACTAGTTTGTGCATGCGTACTTGACGAGTCAATTACACATACACATCCCTGGATTTAACCCAGGTCTGCAGCTGATCAAATTTCAACCATCAATCACAAATGTTTGTAATGTTCATCATGTACAAACATCAGTCAAAGGCATGTCTACTTGATAAATGGTGATTCTTACTGACTACAAACACAAGACAATGGCCAACAAACATAGCACTCACCGGGGTCATTATGTGAATGGGGCACAACAAAGACTTGGAGTGGCTCATTGTCCCATTCATTTTCCTGATAAGAGATATCAAAGCCTTGTTTCCATACTCCACCATCAGGGTTATCAAAGTTAAGTAAATCATAAACATCCAGCATCTGGAAAAAAAAGCAGGAGAGAACATCATTTTACTGTACTGTAACAGGCATACTTCATTTCAATTCAAACTGACTAAGTTTAAAAGTTTATAATACTAGATGTGTACATCAATATCTATTGGTTATGAAAGTGTCTCTTTTTGCACAGTTACTTAAAGTTTGGGCAGAAGAAATCTTGATAAAAATTCACTGACATTTAGTTTAAAACTAATTTAAACATCAATTAAATCAGGATATCAACGTATATTTTATTTGCATTGGCTAAATTCTATTTAAATCCAGATGACACTTAAAATGTGTGGCCTTTGTTCATTTCAGTTGTCAGTTTTCTGAAACAAAGTAAATAATTATATTCTCTTAAGCAATTCCTGCATGTAAACTCAAAGATGATGATCTGGATGGGAATTAAATTGAATTATAGACAAACACAACACAACCCTGGTGTTTTTTAAAACAGCAGGAATTTTTTCCTAAAGTGACAGGTGAAAAAAAACACCAATATATCCAGTTAGGATAGCAATAAATCACAATTTGCACTTGTAAATGCTGATTTTACATCACATCGCCATGTAAAACAATTAAAGGCAGAGAAAGGCTAAGGAGAAAGGCAAGCCATAGACAAACACATATGTAAATATATGCAAAAATTTGTCTGCTAGAGTGACACAGTTCAGACACTGAGACATTTCTCAGCCTCCACAGAACAGCCAGTGGGTCTCTGGAAAACAAGTCTCTGGCATTGATTTTTTTGTAACACTGTTCAGGAAAAAAAAAAAGCTTTTCAAAAGTACATTGTGCATAATAAAATAGCACAACAGTTTCAAGGTGACTGAATTATTTCTTCTCTGTCATGCCAATCAAATGCTTGTGGAATGATGAATCTCTTTCTGATTCATTACAGTATCACAACATATGGAACATGTGACAGCTGGGAATATCCTGATAATATATTTTACTCCTTCAGTTAAAGTCTACTTTAATTATATAGGTGACCAGTATGCTAGTGCGGTTTAATTGTGTACGTCTTACATAAAATTTGATGATACTGAGGTTTTAGTTTGGAGGAAAAATGGATATCAATATCAGAACGCATCAGTTCCAACACAGACAACCCATGCAAATGTTATTTACAGATTGTTATTTAAAATGGGCTTATTTCCAGCTATTGTTGCAAAAAAAAAAAAAACTTTTAGAAAAGTTGAAATATAAACTATTTACACTACCATTCAAAAGTTTGTGGTCTATATGATTATTGTTTGTTTTTGAAATAAGACCTTATGCTCATCAAAGCTGCATTTATTTCATTTAAAATATAGTAAATCAGTAACATTGTGAAATATTATTGCAATTTAAAATAACTTATTTTAATATACTTTAGAATTTATTCAAGTGAATTACAGTCTAACAATATAGCTATTATTAATTTTATATTATTGTTTTTTAAATTATTTATACAATCTGTAGCACACAGTATACAGTTGCAATTATTCAACCCCTCAGAGACTGCAGTACTTTACAAGTGCACGCTTTTCTGAAGATCCATTTGCATCTCCATTTGCATCTCTATTTGCAATTGCATCTATAAAGGATTACTGGCATATTAAAAGTGACAATGACAATATATAATGTAAAATTTTTGAGTTCTAGGATTTTTTAATAACACAGTTATGTCACAATTATTCAATCTCTACTCAACACTGCTGTTTTTGCGTCACTTATTTGTATGGTGGGGAACAAAACTGTCTTAAAACACAACTAAACCTTCAGAAACTCTATAAGAAAACAGAATTGGCATGGGCTGTTACACATACATACAGTTAGCCCATGCATGTGCTGAAGTTTGAGTAGCTAGTATAACAAAGTCACAACAGAGCTCTCACAAAAGCTATAGAGAAGAAATAGTTTTATTATATCAGTAAGTCTAAGGCTACATGAAGATTTCCAAGACGTTCCTAGAGACACAGCTGGCAGCCTTATTCTCCAGATTAAAATGTTTTGTACCAGAAAACCTTTGAGGGTGTTGAAGAAAAAGCACAGTATGATAAAATGTTTGACCAGAACAACTGAGGAAAAACCTGCAATGCCAAAGACTTGCAAGATGACCCGATGAAAAGGGGGAAGAAGGATTTCAATGTAGGCTTTAAGACGAACACAAGACAAGTATGGCCTTCATGTTGAGGCATCTAGCCGAATGCCACTCTTGACCAAGAAGAACATAAAACGCTGACTTGAATATGCTAAAATTCATTTAGATAGACCTGTGGAGTTCTGGAAGAATGTTTTATGGAGTGATGTGACCAAACTGGAACTATTTGGACCTATGGATTAGCAGTATGTCTGGTGCAAAAAAGGCAAAAAAGCAGAAGAACACCATCTCCATCGTCAAACATGGAGGTGGACCAGTCCCACTTTACTGTTGCAGGAAGTAGAAATCATGACTGTATAAAGGACTTCATGAATTCTTTGAAGTATCAGGCCATTTTGGCAAGAATTGTGATGCTTTTGGTGCAAACACTGAGGCTGATGAACCAATGGATGTTCCTGCAGGACAATCACCCAAAGTATACATCCAAATCTACTTATGCTTGGTTCAGGGATCAGTCATAGAATGTTCTTAAGTGGCCTGTTCAGTCTCCAGATTTAATTGTCACTAAAATATTTGGTTGAATTTGAAAAAAGCAGTGGAAAAGTGAAAACCAAGGATTATCAGTGATCTGAAAGCTTTTCCAGGCAAGGAATGGGCCAAGATTGCAGGAGAGAGGTGACAGAAGCTTTTAAGCACTTACAGGCAGCATTTATTGGAGGTTATACAGAATAAAAGATTCTGCACTAAATTTGACTTTTGGGGGTTGAATAATTTTGAACATGAACATTTAGAGCCCTTTTTTTTTATTATTCATTAACTTATGTTCTCAGAATTACTCAAATGTGTATTAATCAACTTTTTAATAGTGTACTGATGCCTTTGTTGTTTTGTTTTTACAAATTTTGTTCTCTGCAGCACAATGTCTTGCAGGACAAAGAGTTGAATAATTAAACTATGTGTGTGTAGATAGATAGATACATATATAACATGCTGACAGGGCAGGTACTATAGAAATCTGGATCACTAGGCTCACTAAGCAAGCAAAAGAAATATTACCACTGAGCCCTGACAATAACCAACTGATTCAACTAATCTTAACACTTTTTTTTTTTTTTTACCTGTACTCCATCCGCTGCCTTGGAATACGTCCGTGCTGCAAACTGGCAGTCCTCTGAGCGGATGGGGAGCAGCGCAGGAGCAAGGGGCAGCAAGTCCAAGTTCCCCTGACTCATGTTCCCCTCAGGAAACATTCTCCCATCTTTCACAGTTTCCCTCAGGTTAATTACTGAGTCCCTGATGTTGCCAATGATCTCATTGTTCTCTGCAAGAAGTCTTTCTAAGTGGTCTATTTTGTCCTGCAGAATACCAAGCTGGCCCTGTAGAATAGAGGAAAAACGGTGATTTCAGACAGTGAATTCAGACAGTGATGTAACTGAATGCATTACCACATAAACTAAAGCGCAACTGAACAAAGTGCAACTCAGACTTTGTTTACAAGCCTTACATGTTTAGAAAATATTTTTACCATCCAAAATAATTTAATGCATCACCTGGCCTGCAACTTTTCCAGATCAGGCACAAGCACCATGAGAGAGACTAAAATGTACATTCAATTCGAATTGTCCCACTTTCCACTGTGGCTCTCGTGTCTTTCAAAAGAGTGTTTGACTATTTGCTATGCCAGATTATAGTACATCAATGTCAAAGAACATCAGTGCTCAATCTTGTGAAACTCTCAGGCAATATTTGTGACCCTGGACCACAAAACCAGTTTTAAGTAGCAAGGGTATATTTTGTAGCAATAGCCAAAAATACATTATATGGGTCGAAATTATCGATTTTTCTTTTATGCCAAAAATCATTAGGATATTAAGTAAAAATCATGTTCCGTTAAGATATTTTGTAAATTTCTTACCGTAAATATATCAAAACTTTTTTTTGATTAGTAATATGCATTTCTAAGACCTTTATTTGAACAACTTTAAAGTCGATTTTTCTCAATATGTTTTTGGGTTTTTTGCATCCTCAGATTCCAGATTTTCAAATAGGTTTATCTTGCCCAAATACTGTCCTAGAAAATCATACATCAATGGAAAGCTTATTTATTCAGCTTTCAGTTGATGTATAAATCACAATTTCAAAAAATTGACACTTATGACTGGTATTGTGGTCCAGGGTCATATTTGCTGCTGCCAGAGTGTGTTAAGATAAGATTTAGTCAACTGGATTTCAAATAAACACAGCAATTGTAAAATAGGACTTGTTTACGGTTAGCAGACGCGAATGGTTCTCAGCTCTTAACCCTCTGTACACAGTTTTCCAATACAACTATTTTGTTTCCGAAAAATACAAAACATACATTTGGGGAAAAAAAAAAATATGGTTGTAAGGAAATCAGTTATTAAATACAGAATTTAAGAACTGACTCCCTTTCGATTTATGAGTTAATCTGAATTGGCCACATTATTAGGAAGCTGTATAGAAAAACAAATGACTTACAGCACATTTGTAATGACATTATATTTAAATCTGTTTTTAATCACACATTTGAGTATTAAGTGAAAACGTAAGGGACAACAGGATTAGCAAGCATCATGTCTTGTGCGTTACTCATTAATCTGAAATTGAAAACTGAAAATAATGCTAAAAATACAATTTTGTGTGTCCTGACATCGCAAGCTGCACGCAAAAGCAAACACAGCGCGAACAATGTAGTCCGATTCACGAGCAAATGACTCTTATGAGTCAATTCAATTAATGAATCATTAAAAATACATTTGTATAACATCAGCCTGACATAATGAATGTTCCACAAATTGTTTTTCTTTCAGTCATGTCAGAGTCGAATTTAACAGCTGTTCTGTTTACTAAGGTAAATGAGTCAAATGGTTGTTAATTCGATAAGGTGTTGCTGAGGAGACATAATTGCGCCTTCTGTAATGATATCTTAATTTCAACCATAAAAATACAATATGTTACCCAAATAGTTTATAGGGTCATTCCGTGTCAAATCAACCAAATTTCTAAAACTTCCCCGCTCCTCTGGTTGAGTTGACACGGAATGACCCTATACAGGTAAGACCATTTATGGGAGTCTCTGCTTATTTGAATGCAAAAACAAAAAATTCAGTAGGAAACACACTGTGCTGTCAATGTAGGCAGCTCGCCGGGATTTTGAAGCACAACCTATGAACGCTGAAAGGAAATGACCTTTGAGATCAGTTCACTGTCCAAAGCTAAACAGAATCAGTTTTTTTTTTTATTCGCTTTCTTAATTGCTTAGAACAGTATCACAACGTTATTCAATAATAAACACGCGATAAAGTATTTGAGAAACAGGAAATGCAGGAAATGACTCTATTTTCACAGCCATCTTTGTGTCTGTGTATTATTTTAATAGTATTATGTCAACTGGAAAGAAGCAAACTATCAATTCAAACTACTGTCTTTTATCAACCACATCACCATCGAGTTAATATTCGCCTGTAAGTTCACAAACCAGCAGTCTGAACGCAGAAAACACACATCTGATGACAACACTCTTTATATAACACAGTTTACTGATAAGCATAAGACAGGAGTAACACTTACGTTTTGAATTCTCTCTCCGTTTGGGTTTTTGCTATGATCTATGTGATCCAACATCAGGTACAAGGAAAATACCACAACACAGAATATGGCACTGCCAAAAACTGTGAACTGTCTGCTGAGCTTCATTTTTCAGATGAGTCCTGTACATTCACATGAAAGGCAAACTTTTAAAGGCTTGTGGCTTGCGAGCGGTGGTCCTGTAGGTGACAGAAGAAGGCAGAAGTGAAAAAGAAAGGTCTTTTCGCCATGAAGAGTTACGCGGAAGGGGACACCTTCTCTGTCTGTTGGCGGGGAAATGTCGCGTTGTTTATCCACGGACTCAAATCCACTGCGATCTGTCTTCAAAGTTTTGACGATGCGGAAGAGTTTGTGTGATTCAGCAAATTGTGATGGTCAAACAGGCAAAGGAAAAGCGCCAACCCTGCCCCCTTCCTGCGCGTACTGTGCTACAGATAAAGTGAGCGTGGAGTTGCGCCGCCTAACGAGTGAATACATCACTCACTCACACGCACACATACACACACACTCACACACTCAGGTGAGCCCATACATTTTAGTCAATTTGTTGAGGATTTCTTTTTTTGTGGGGGCCCAAAGATCTAAAATCATTTGTGTCAAATATTTTATTTTCTTCCGCCCCAATAAAACAAACACACAAAAACCTCTGACATAATGATGATTAATGGCCTGCACTGTAATGTATCTAGCCTATCGACCTTGTTTTTCCATTTGTAAAATTTTTGGGTGTAGCTTCCGGTCTCATTGCCTCCAGCTGTTCTAGCTGTACAAAACAGTCCATTTTGCTGCTTGATATTGCAGATGGGTGTGTCTTACCAAATTAATGTATTATCTTAATTATGAACACTGGTTTGCAGTGAAAACTGTTTTACTGCTTACTGCACATTGTTATTTTTGAGGCTAATGAACCAGAAGTCTCGCCCATAGCCTTACTTCCACGTCGAAGGTGGATAGAAATGTAAAAATATGGAATTTGGTATACCTAAACGTTTATTCAGTGCTACTGTGTCATATTTCATATAAATAGGTTATATTTATATAAAAACTATATTGAGATATAAAGGATGAATTAATACAAGACACTACAGGCAAAACCTTTCTTTTCAGGCACTGATCAGTTTGAGATTTTGAGGTATTTTGCTTCCAAAACTTGTCGTTTTTTAGACTAGTGGGAAGAAAACAGCCAAAATACACATTTAAGAGTTTATTTTCTTACACTTTATCTATTTGCTTGAGTAAATATCAATTACAATACATATCTTTAAAGGCGATTTTTTTCAAAATGAGTTTTTTCTCATGCACTGAATTAGAAATCTCCATTTCAGTAGTACTTACATACACCAAACTTTCTATTCCTTTTTATTATTTTATATTATGAAAGGGTTTGTTCATATAGCATCTACCTGATTTGTATAACATCTTATATAATATATTATAAGTGATTATAACTGATTTTTCTGTCTGGTGACAGTTTTTTATGATTTATGGAGTGATAAAAAGAAATCCCCTCCTTAAAATGTCAGCAAAATGCTTGCTTTATCCAATGTTTTGATTTCTGTCTTTATATTTATGCAATATTTAGTGCATATTTAATTAGTTATGCCCAATTTCCATATTTAAACATAACATTTCAGAAAACTTGTAATACAAAAGAATTGCCTTAATGTGATCTTTAATTTTTTTTTTTTTTTTTTTTTTTTACCTGTAGTGTCTTGCTTTAATAAAGCTAATTAATGAATTGATTAATCAGGTGAAAATATTTGTTTATTTATTTACTTTTGTGCGGTATGTTTCCTCCAATCATTAGGTTTCTACTGTGTGGTTTTCAGGGTGTTTGACAGTGCTGACTTAACATTCAGTGAAAGAAAAATAAATAAATAAATCGGCCTATTATTTCCTGGTTTACAAAGATTCACTTAATATTTTATGAAGCATCTATGTATACATCTATGTATACTTGGAAATCAATTCCTTTTTCAGTTTGCCTTAATTATGAACTTGTATTTCCAGTGTCTGCCCTAGCAATTGTTTATTCCAGTGTATCACCCTATTTTATCTTGTCCTATCCTATCCTACCCTGCCCTGTCCCATCCTGTAACATTCCACCCCATTCCATCCTATCCCCGCCTGCTTTCTGTTTTCCAGGTGGGCTTTAAATTGCACACGTGGTGTTGCAGTTGGCTTACAGCTGCCTAGCTGCGCCCGATTATAATACTGCCACTGATACTCACAGCTGATTGGCGGACATATGTCACGTGTCTCTTAAGTTTCGTGGTGACGTTCGCAGAGTTAGTTGTGACACGGGAGGCATCCAGGAACACAGGTACGGTTGGTTATTAGACGGCACATTTCCTAAACTAAAACATTGTGTGAGTTTTCTGTGTGAAATTGGCGGAATGAAGGCGTCGGCAGACATTATAATCCACGCCCTAGAAACAGCAGCGCCTGTAGACAAACATTAGTTAGCTTGTTAGCTGCGCTAAACTTGCACCAGGGCCCGTATTCCACTGAATTGATGCAATTGATCATGTGAAACACGAGATTTGGGTGTTTCTTTAGATTAAAAATCTGTTTTGACGGTTGTATATTCCATTTATTGTAAGGATATATCTCCAACTAACGTGACAAGCGATAGCATATGTTGAGCACCTTTAATGCGTATTGTTGACGGATGTGATGTGTTTGTTGCACACTACATTGACAACAATAACATGACAGTGCTGGGTTATGATCAGACAGTGCTAAAGAACTGTCGTGGTGTTTCTCTAAACGGCATTAATGTGATCTGTCATAGGTTAGAAAGCTTTAATTCTTCCTAATCCTGGTCCTGGAGTAGCACTGCATTGCACATTTGGGATATTTTCTATATTTAACACCCATGATTCATTAGTAGAGTAGAGGTTCCAAGACCTGAACTGGATGTGTTTAATAAAGGATTAAACCAGTACTTAAAATATTGCTGCATTTTATGCATCAAATATGGAGAATCTTTGTTAAAACTGGTTAGAATCTTCTTTGTTTTCGGCCTATGTAGCATAAAACACTGACTATGCAACATTTACATGTGTGGGTGAAGTGTGTGACTTGATGTATCAGGTGCCACACCTCAGTGTATTTTTATTTACATTTTTACTTTTAATCATCAAGTCGATGCTTTTATCCAGAGCGATAAATGAGGAACACCACAATCAATTCATTGTACTTGAGTCAACAATATTCACAATACCACAAGGCCGAGGCACTAGACTAAGTGCAAAAGTCAAAATGCAAAAAGATGATTTATAATAGTTAAGCCATTGGAAATACCTTTATTTAATTTAAAAGAATATATCTATGATTATAGTGAACAATGACCTTACAAATTTTGTCGAAACTTAAAGGATAAGATTGCAGATTTTTAACAACCTTTTATTGTTACAATGTCAGTATATGTAAGTGAACAATGTGTACTTTTTCTCTGTTACCTGCACCCATATACCATTTATTTGTCATCAGAAGTCCACTGGATGATGCAAAACATTAATTTTAAAGCATTTCTGTATTCCTGCCCATAGAGATCAACAGAGGAACAGGGGTAAAGTCAAAAGTGAATTATGAGTTTTTTTTGTCAAAAGAATTCACAACAGCTATTTTTCTCTGTTTTCTCTAGTTATGGAGCACCACTTTCAGAAAAAAATCTTTCTACTGCATAGACTGCCAAGATTTATGAAAAGTCCATCTTTGTCAGCATTGAATTACCCTTTTAAGGCCCATTCACACCAAGGACGATAACCATAATTCTAACTATAAAGTTTTAATAATTGCAAAAAAGGGACTATATATAGTGAGATATAGTGAGAAGAACCTTTTGTTTTTTCTCAAATAATGACCAGTAAAAACATTAACAGGGAATCAGAATCTATCTGACTTCAAAAAGCTGGAGCATCTTTATAGTTCTTGTTCTTGGTGTGAACTTGTACTTCTGTTTCTCATAGGAATGGGTCAAGAAGCAGGCAAGTCTGTGTGGCCCAAACCAGCAGGAGGATACCAGACCGTCTCAGGCAGGAGGTACGGCCGGAGACACGCGTATATCAGTTTCCGGCCAGTTACAGATAAACAAAGAGTCGCGTCCACTGTGGACTGTCAAAACATGGAGAGGACGAGTAGTCAAAAGGACACGGCAGTGGGTACGTACCAGCTTAGTGGATGATTAAACTAAAGAGTTCCTCAAATGCAAAATTAATTACTCTTATTGAAAAACTGATAGTTCCACCCCAAACTCAAGCCAAACAAACAAGGCAGTGTATTGAAAGTGCCCCCTTTTTTTTTTTTTTTTTTAGATCATTTTGGAAATCAACTTAAATATGGCTTGCTTACAGTTGTTACTTAATATTATATAAAAATATTGTATTATAGTATATTATGTTGAAACTGCAAACTTCAGCAAACAAGTCCTGCAAATCTGTGTGCAACAAAATTAGAGGAATGGATTTTGAGATTTTGAGATTGAGGTTCTCATGGTGAATAAACAGCTTTGTAATATTGGGAATGTAACAGGGATTTTGAAAAGCTGAAATATGCATGTGTGGGTTGTTCTGCTTTAAAGTGAGGCATTCATCAACTTTAAACGGTGTAGACGGAAACCCTGTAGGAGACCATCTGACTTTATTATGCAAATATATGAGAATGGTGAAGGTGGGTAGAAAGTAGTTTGAAATGGTTTTCGGTTTCTTACGTTTTCATAGTGATTGTCAAGAAATGCCCAGGTCATATTTCACCCTAAAACCAAATGAAAACAACAAAACCTATATTTATCATAAAGAAAATGAAGCCTGTTGTTAGAACCAGTAAGACTTTTTGGTAATTCTTTACAATAAGGTGTCATTTGTTAACATTGGTTAAAGTATTAAAACTAACATGGACGAACAATGAAAAATATATTTATTAGACTATTTCATCTATTTCACTATTCATCTTTGTTAATGTTAGGTATTAAAAAATACAGTCGTTCATTGTTTGTTCATGTTCACAATGCATTAATTAATTTCATTTTAATAATGCATCAATAAATGCTAAAATTAACATTAAGTTTAATACATGCTGTAGAAGTATTGTTCATTCTTAGTTCATGTTAACTAATAAACCTTATTGTAAAGTGTTTTTTGCAACCTTATTTTCATGGCAGTTAAGCACATGTAAACCATGTTCTCAGGGTCTTACTCAAATTGTACATTTTAATTTACTTAAATGAGAAAAAAAAGTTTTTGTTTTTTTTTTCGTACAAAATAAATGGTTTACATTGTCAAGTATGAGAAAGTGTATGGCACAGTAGTATTTATTGCACTGCCTTTAGTTTGTCATTTTTAAAATAATTATAATAAATAAATATTTTCTAGACAAGGTGATTTTCATTATTTTATTACAATAGTGAACACGTTTTTTTTTTTTTTAATTACATGTGTATATATGTTAATTTTGGGGTTAGTATAATTGTCATGAATAAGAAACAATAGAAAGAATAGTAATGTTTCTAAAAATGCAAAGAATTATTTCTTTTTATATTGGGAAATGCAACCAAAACATTTGTTTGTCACATTTATTCTATCACGTCTTATATACAAAACAATGAACTTTTTTTCTATTAAGGTAGAATAAGTAATAACAGAAATATTTTTCCCTTTAGCTTCAAAGGGCAACATTTCTTCAGTGCTTCAGACTATCCTCCCGACGGCATGCACAAATGCAGTGCGCCCTGAGTCAAACGCAGCATCAAATCAGGAGGGCCACAGCAGGAGGCAGTCATCATTATGTAGAGTCACAAAAACACCCTCAAACCATTTCAAGAGACCAAAGAGTGACCAGGTTGTGCCATATGACAGAAAATGTTGTTCTGGTATAGAAAAAGGTGAACAGGCTAGAGTCTGGCCTATCAGTGAAGACCCTAAGCCCAACCCAGAAGCTCTGAGTTACATCAACATTGAGGCCTATGAGCCTGACAGTAGCGGTGCTGAGGAGGAGGATTTGAGTTTGAACCCATCTCAGGCTGCTCAGAAGAGACTTGATGGTATTTGTGAATTGGGTGGAAATTCGCTTGATGATTCGCATCCTAATGTGTTTTCAAAAATAAATAAACGTTCAGTGCAAATAGCACCTTCTAAAAGCTCAACAGACCTTTGCTGTGAGGCACCAGAATTGGAAAGAACTGTAAAAGCAAATAACAAAGTTAGTCCATTGTTGGTTGCTGAAGACCAAGCTCCAAAATGTCATGGGGTTACGGCCAGCCCTGCACCCGCTTCCTATGAAAGCACAGGAAAAACCAACCCTGAAGGAACGTTTCAGTCCGAAATGGTCGTGAGGCCAAAGATCCGCAAACAGACGAGCGAGACTCACCTTGAAAGAAGGAAACGTTCAGAAAAAGAGGAAGTAGGCCATTTGTCAGGCTTAGCAGTCAGAAGCAAGTGTGGTTCGGCACCTCCGGGGTTCCTCGCACAAACAAGCCCTAAAAATGAGTTCCTCTTTGACTTTCCACCCATGGCCTTGAGTGATCTCAACTCTGAAAACAGGAAAAATGAGGATGATAATAATGCCAAAGTAGAAGAGGATGATGATGGTGATGAGATCTGGGAAGATCTGGAGGATTTTGGAGAGAAATGTGACCCATCTGCAAAGGGTGATGAAAGGTAAGTGGGTATTGCATGTATCTCAATTTAATTTATTGCACTAACAAAAAAAAAAGTTTTACAAACACAGTTGGTGTGATGAGACTCTTTGGTTATACTAATGCACTTTTCACAATTGGGGTACAAATTGATCTCACAGTATCCTTTTTTACCTTCATTTTATTTACGTAATAATGGAAGTCAGTCTTTAGATCGGGATGCCCAAACTTGTTCCTGGAGGGCCGGTGTCCTGCAGATTAGCTCCAACCCCAATTAGACACACCTGAACCAGCTAATCAAGCTCTTACTAGGCATACTAGAAACAGAGATTGTCTTATGCTGCGTTCACGCCATATCGTAATTACCGTAATTTCGAGATGACAACATGTGACGTTCTACTCGGAGCTGTTCACGTCCGCAGACTCGGAATTATGCTTTTCTATGGCAACACTATTAGCACCTAAATAGAGCCTACGTTGGTCAGGTGGTACAGCGGTCATGTGGTACAAGTCGTAGCTCTCAGAAGACTCCCAGTTCACAAGTTGCAATTACGAGTTCTACGAGGACGTGGACGCTTTTTACAAGTTGGAATCTCGTAATTACGGGAATTCCGATATGGCGTGAACACRCCTTTATTATCCACCTTATTTTTCAATGCGGAAGTAAGCTGTTTTCTGGTAATGTGTTAGACATCCAGTTTATAATGTGCCATAGGGAAATAACAAGAAGAATATCGAAGTGCAGTAAACGGTAAAACCGTTTGCACTACAAACCAGTGTGTTCATAATTAAGATAATACATTAAAATAATATGGTAAGACACACCAGTTTGCAGTATCAAGCAGCAAAATGGGCTTTTTTTGCAGCTAAAAATAGCTGGAAGTGGATGAGACCGGAAGCCCGCCCCCTCAGCCGGACTGAGTGGCAAAAGAAGCTGCTGCGTAAATGGATTTAATAGGGAGGATAGGAAAACACAAGTAAAACAAAACGATAATCATTTTGCTGGACTCGTATAATGTTCCTTACAACTTATCAAATATCCAGTGGTCCATGGATATTAATATGCAGCCAGGAATCGTGTTTCCTGACATTTATATATGCCTGATTTCAATGGGAAACAAACAAAGCAGATTTGCCTGTGAACACATTTTGTAAATACACAATAGGCTGATCTAAACCCCGGTGATCACTTATATCAGTGTTATATTATAGTCCAACCCAAAATCTTATATTGTTTTTGTCAGTGTTTATTTAAAAACATCCAGTTATGCAGAATTTAAGATGGTAAATATTTAGTTGATGATTTGTCAATATGATATATGATAATACAATATATAGGGTGTGATTTTTACTGCAATATTCAACATATTAACTTGAAATGATAACTGCAAATCTGTGTTTCGCCACCTGGAGTCCATTTGTTTCTTTGAATTGCAGCGATCCATTTGGTGTGTGTGTGTGTGTTTTTTTTTTTTTTTTTTTTTTTTTTCCCTTTCTTTCTTTCTTTCTTTCTTTCTTTCTTTCTTTCTTTCTGTAGCTCATTCTGGTTTTAGAGGTGTTTTGTGTGTTCTTTGGCATCATTCACGGTGAAACCAGTGCTGCCACTCAGTCTTTTTGCCACTCAGTGGGCGGAGCCGCAGCCACTCCAGCTGACGGTGATGTCACGTGCATACCCTGTATAGGGGGATGAGAGGGTCTGTATTACTTACTATTGGAGAAAGTGTTACGGTCAACTTGGTTCATCACGTGTGCCTTAATAACCAATCACATTACAGCCTTGACGTCATTGAATTTCAGTAAGAGCTGTGTGACACTCAATCGCCGTTTACGGATACCGTAGAAATTAATGCTCCAGAAAATAGTGCCCCAAGCTGAATTCCACCTGTCGCAAAAAATCTCTTATAAAACAGCATCTTTCTCAGTGTAAACTCCAAAATATAGTTAAATCCATAAGTATTGTTTAGTGTAAAATATGTTGAAGATTAGCCAATAGGCTGTTAATTCATTAAATAAGCCGTTTCCTCTAAAAAGCTGTTTATTCAGCATAGTGAAACCTCGCCTTCATTGACATCCATTCAGAAAAAACAGCCTCTGGTCTTCCATGCACTGCAGCGTTAGCATTAGCTGTTATGCTTTTTTTGGCAAAAGGTGCAGACTTGCCTTCTAGTGGCTTTGGTAGAAACTTTCCAGTATGTGAGGCAAGTTGGAGCTAAACTCTACAGGACATCAGCCCTCCAGGACCAAGCTTGGGCACCCCTGCTTTAGATGTCATAAACTATCACACTATTAATGATAGTAAAAACTGTAATGGTTTAATAGTATTTGAAAATAGACCAATTTTAAGTGTTCACACTGTCACATTTGATCATTTTAAGAGTCCTTGCTGAATAAAGGTATGCATTTCTTTAAAAAAAAAAAATAAAAAAAAAATTCTGTGATGCCATCTGGGAAAACCCACAGGATGTTGCACTGGGACGTTTTCTGGAAATTCGAAAAATAGGTTGAATATATATATATATATATATATATATATATATATATATATATATATATGCACAGTGCGTGAACAGTTGCGCTGCGCTCGCTTTTCTAAATGTAAACCACAAGGTAGGCTGCATTATTTGTGTTATCTAAACATAGAAGGGGTGATAAAGTTCGAAGACTATGCCCATGTTGGTGTAATGATGCAGTATAGCACTCCTGACTTGACAGACAGCTGTCCGTTAAACCCGTGAATTAAAAAAGTGAAAGCAGTTTCACTTTAAACCGTTTTTCTTTTTTTAAATTCCATTCTTGAAAATCATAGCTATCAGCAAGCTTAAGTCAGCCAATGTAAACTTTTGTTATATTCAAGCTATGGACAAAATAAAAACCGTTTTGGAAAGGGCTTGAACCCAGCTTTCATATGGTATCAAAATCTAAAAAAGATCAAATTTGGCCATGTATTGGGTTTTCCTAGATCGCATCACAAATTAAGATATTTTTTGATGAAATCCGACCCTGCATAGACAGCAACGCAACTGACATGTTCAAGGCCCATAAAGATAGTAAGGACATTGATAAAATAGTCCATGTGACATCAGTGGTTCAACCGTAATGTTATGAAGCTAAAATCTCAGCTTTTAAATTAGTTAAAAACTACAGGAATTGCAAAGTCAAGTGGACAAACCTCATTTTCTGAAGGTTAAGCCCCTCTTTTCATGAGTCCTTTGTTTTAAAAAAGAACGTTTCAAGCTGTATTTGATGGGCCGTTTGTGTAAAAAAAAAAAAAAAAAAAAATCCTCATAATTGAAGTCAAGGATGAGCTGGGGCGTTTACTGTGAATGCTTGATAAGTTATACTCTCAGCAGGGAATGAGTGAGGTGCCAAAGGTGCGCTCAGTGGGTGCTCATTCTGCATGCTAAGGCTCTTCAGCTAAGAGGATTAGATTGACTTTTATGAGGTGGGCTCACGTGTGTTTGTGCGTGTATCCTGCTTTTTTTTTTTTTCTTAGCAGCAGCTCAGAATTCAGCGAGGGTGAGTGGTCGGCTTCCTGGACATCTGACTCTGGGCTGGAGAAGGAGAGGTGTACAAGTGAGGAAAGCTGGGAGACTCTGCCTGGCATGGATGAGCCGCCTGAAAGCAGTAGCAGCAGCAGTCTGGAGGAAGTGCCTTCTCTCAACCTTGCTTTAGAGTAAGCACACCAAAAAAAAAAAACACTGGTGCATGTGTCCATATAGATGTTTTGGTATTTGTTTTTATTTTGGCTATAAAAATTTAATATGGAAATGCATGACATTAAGTTTTTTTTTTTGTTTTTTTTTAATGGCATTAAAAATGTATTTTAATGCATTTCTTCATATGCCAGATTATTAACACATTTTTTTTAAGAATCGTTCCAAAAATAATCACTTGCCAGGAACAAACTGCAGTGGGAAAACTATCATCAAGACTGTAAAACATGGCAAAGTTTTGACATTGTTCAGATATTGTAGACTATGTGCATTCCCACTGCCTATCACTTCTTTTTCGTGTCTTTTTTCCCTTTATTCATCTAGAAAAATCCACCTAATCATACTCAATATGTTAATTTTACACCAGTAGTTCTGAAAGCTCAGTGAGCTGCCCTACTTGATCACATTTTTGGGCATCATGTGTCGAGTTAACTAGGTTCACACGCTCCCATATGGCACAAATAAAATGCTGTCTGGGTAACCCATTTATCTGGACTTGATTAATAAATTGGCCATTAGGATTTTTTTCCATCATTTACTGACAAATGAGTCTACAGCAGTGTTGTACATATTAAACACAGACACATGTGCTACTGCTGTTATTCCAACATCTTTAGTCACCAGGAACAGAATGGACTGCAGTGTCAGATTAATTTAAATGTGTTAAACGGTTAATAATGTTAAAGCATCCCTTTTTCCTGCTGTTTTGTGTCTGTGTGTGGTGTTCTTCAGGGAGCAGACGCCGCTGGAGGAGGGTGAGATCCCCTGGCTCATGTATAATGAGGACTCGGGCAGCAGCAGTGATGAAGACCCTGATGGTGTCAGTCAGTTTGTGCACCCTGGACTCTTTATCCTGGATGGCAACAATAACCTGGAGGATGATTCCAGCATGAGTGAAGACCTGGACACAGAATGGAGGTCGATAAAGCTTATAGATCAAATAATTAAAAAAAACAATAATGTAATGTCATGTTATCTTTTAACTCTTGCTGTAAGTCTCATGAAACACATCCCTATAAAACCTCAAAAAAAAAAAAAGAGAGATTTTATTTGAAAAATGAGTTGAAGTTAGTTTTTAGAATTTTAGAAAAAACAATTCTGATTTGGGGTGAAATGTGACATGCCCCAAATGCATATCTTAAATATGTAAAATGTTGATAAAAATGTGAAGTATATTTACTATCATATCATATATTATGTTAGGAATATTTTGATTGCGTTGATGATTGCGAAAGGCCAACTAAGAGAGAAAATCTGTATTTTAAAAAAGTGCTTTGTTTTTCAGGTTCCTGGATGAATTTGGTGATGGTTTTGGGATGGCTCAAGCAATCTCTTACGTGGATCATTCCCAGCTCCTTACTTACATGGCATTAGAGGAGCGTCTTGCGCAGGCTATGGAGGTGAGGGAACTCTGCCCTGTTGCATTAACTTGGGATGCACCGAGATTGCGTGTTTTTTCTTTTTTTTTTTTTTTGGATTGCAGTTTAAATAATTTTTTATACACTACCAGTCAAAAGTTTTTGAACATTTAATGTTGTTGTTGTTGTTGTTGTTGTTGTTGTTGTTTTGTTTTTTTTTTAAAGAATTCTCTTCTGCTCACCAAGCCTGCATTTATTTGATCCAAAATATAGTAAAAGCAGTAATGTTGTGAAATATTTGTATCATTTAAAATATTATTTAAAAAGTATTATTATTTTTTTTAATTTACTTTAAAATGTAATTTATTCCTCTAATTTCAAAGCTCAAAGGCTGGTTTTCCACACCTTGCACTGCACAGCGTTGTCTTGTATTTGGAGCCATCTTTATCTGCATTCACCTCTCCTTATTCACACTACACGTGAATCTGTGAATGGGGCTAAACAGAATGGGATGTAGAAGCAGATGTTGATCTTCTGCAGAGGTGGTGTTTAGCCACACTGTTACGTCATAGAGTGGCACCGTCTATAACCTGTTTTTAGACTTACAAGAATGTTTTGAGTTCTGAAACTTACAGGATTTTATTATGTATATATGTACAATGACCTCTGTCAAAATATCAAGAGAATTTTGTCTTCTCAGTTCATGACCCCTTTAAAGCTTCTCTTTTTTTGAAAACTGCTTCTCACTTCAACTAAAGGGAAGATGTATGGTGCATGTTTCCTTCCTGAATGCATGTTAACTGACCTAAACTTAAAGCAGATGCAGATATGGAGTTCAGTGGAGAACATGGTGCCGCGCGTCGCTCTAAAACACGCACCGCATATATATTTAATTTAATTGCAGCCTTTGCCATTTGATAATTGCTCTAAGCCATATTGTGATTACGGTTTTGTTTAGATTAATCATGCAGTCTATATTGCTTCCCTAGTGTTGTGATATCGCTGTTTACTTTAACTATATTAGATTTTGATATCTCCAAGAGATATCAAGAGATTTTTTTACAGAGAATACATCATCTGGACCAATTTTTATTAATAAATGGAGTCTCAAGATGCGTAGTCATATAGGTTGATTATTGTTCCTGTATTAATGAGATGAAAGCGCAGAACTCTTCCATAATCTATGCTGTTTCATTAACATATAAATATTGTGCATGAGCAGCTAAGTTATACAAATATATGATCCATCCTAATTAACCAAAAATATGATAGTAAGAAATTTGACTCAGTTGCCAACTGATGTTGTTAAACCCCAGCAAACTTCATTGAATTCAGCCAATGAGAATGCGCACTGGCAATGTAAGGCTTAATGTATAATTAACTTGCTTCTATCTTTATCCAGGGGAAATTAAATATGCTAATGTGTTTTGTTGTGTTGCAGGCAGCACTGGCTCATCTGGAGTCCTTAGCTATAGATGTGGAGCAGGCTCATCCCCCCGCCACTGAACAGATCATCGACTGCCTACCCCAGATCACCGTCAATGGCGAAAACACTGGTACTACTGCCTGTACTACTGCTACATAAAGTGAACAAAATAGTATCTTGTAGTTATAGTACAGTATACATTTTTAATCAATCTCCTTCAGACTCGGTGTTTAGAAGTTCAGTCTATAGGAGGAGTGTTAGGAAGCGGATGTGTGTTTACATGATTGTACTGAATTTATAATTTGCCTTCCTGTTTCTCATTGCTGCACATGTGAAGTGTTTCACAGATGGGAAATTGTAGCGTGTATGAGAGACACTGACAGACGCAGAGACCCGAACTCATCACCTCTAAGTTACTAGCTTGTGTGTACTCCTGCGTATTCCTTTTTAGTGCAATTCGAATACCAGATGAGAACTGTTTTTCGCAAAACTCAACACACGGTATGAGTGCCGGGAAAATCATGCTCTAATGTCCCACTTCAACTTTATGGCCTGAGCGCATTTGGGGCAATAAATCTGCTTTGGAAAGCATGAAATGACTTCAGTTTCAGCCCTAATGACTGAAATGAATAATGTGATGTGTGCGTGACTGGATCGAGACGTGTTTAAATATTTGGATTGGTGTTGAAGGTTCACAAGTTAAACCTTTGACATGCATTCACATGCACGCTCTCTTTGGTTCTGCAGAACAGGAGCAGTGCTGTGCCATCTGCTGTTGTGAATACGTCAAAGATGAGATTGCAACCCTGCTGCCGTGCCGTCACATGTTCCATAAACTCTGTGTCACTCTCTGGCTCAGAAAGGTAATTCTGTTTTTGCTTAATTTAGCCCTGTCATCATTTACTCCCGTTTTTATTCAGACTTGCACGTCTGTCTTCAGAACATAAACATAGAAACTAGGGATGTGAATCGGCACTGGTTTCACGATTCGATTACGATTATCATGTCAACGATTCAATTCGATATCACGATGCATCACGATTATATCAAATTTATTTTGTGCATTTTTATTAAATTATATACTTTTTAAAATAATTACAAATTTATAATAACTCGAAACTATTGTCAAGAATTTAACCAAGTAAATATAGCTTCAAAACATACAAGCAAACATAAAGTAATATAGGGGGATAAAGACAACAACAAGTGATAACAAAAAGTACTTTCAGTAGCTTGGAGTGCTTTAAAGAAGTCCACTTCCAAAACAAAGATTCACATATGATGTACTCACCCCCTTGTCATCCAAGATGTTCATGTCTTTCTTTTTCAGTTGTAAAGAAATTCCGATCCCAGCTGAGGAAGAAGGGTCTTATCTAGTGAAACAATCAGTTATTTTCATCAATAAAAAAAGCAGTTTAAATACTTGTACTGCTCTCCCTGAACTCTGTGTATTCTGGTTTAAGACAGTTAGGGTACGTCAAAAAACTCCAATCGTATTTTCTCCCTCAACTTCAAAAATCATTTCAAAATCATCCTACATTGCTGCAGAAGTACCGACCCAGTCTTTGCAAAGTGAACAAGCAGAGATCATCAAACACCCTTAAAGGGGTCATCGGATGCAAAGTGTGGCGTCACACCGACAGAGGCCGCTCCCATGATAGTTGATTGACATGAGCCCTCAGACCCGCCATAAATCAGCTGTAACAGTCTGACCTCTATTGTTTCGATGCCAGAGCAGGGATGTAAGTTAGACAAGAATATCTCAGATTGAGCGACTGAGTGTTGTGTTGCTGGATGTAATAATGAAAGTAGTGGTCGTCATTTACTCCCGACATCTGAGCCACTAAAGATGCAGTGGATTACGTTTGTTTGTGAATGGAATGCACCTCCCAATCTACATAAATGCGTCTATGTTCACGTGAATCATTCGTGATCCAGCTTCACATACAGCAGAAGTGAGAATAAGGGTTTTTTTATGAATTTCCTTTCCTAATAACGAGCTAGTTAGCAAGTTTCGCGGCTAAAGTAAACAGGCTCGTCACTCCACAGAGAGAAGAGGGGGCGGGGCGAGCAGAGCTCATTAACATTTAAAGCAACCTCGACCAGAACAGGATGATTTTTGCAAAGCTCATTTTGACAAGGTAAAAAGGTTGTTGTTTTACACAACCATTGAGAATTTTTAACCAAAGTATATTATAGACTTTTCATTGCCCCTAAAGGATCTCAGCTTGTGGAAAATGGGCATCCGATGACCCCTATAACAAAAAAGGTAAAACAGCGATATAGGATGATTTTGAAGTTGAGGGAGAACATGAGATGGGAATTTTTCGGCATACTGTCATGAACCGAAAAAAACAGGCAGAGTAAGACAAGACGAGCTTTTGAGATTAAAAGGTATATAATTTGTATTATTTTTATGAAGATAACTGATCGTTTCGTTAGATAAGACCCTTCTTTCTCGGCTGGGATCGTTTACAACTGCATTTGGGATCATTTGAAGCCGCATTTAAACTGTATTTTGGAAGTTCAAAATCGGGGCACCATATCAGTGCATTATGTGGAGAAAAATAATTTCTTTACGATTGAAGAAAGACATGAACATCTTGGATGACAAGGGGGTAAGTACATTATATGTGAATCTTTGTTTTGAAAGTGGACTTCTCCGTTAAGTATCTGAAAGTTTACAGACAATCATAGTTATGGGTTTTTCTTTTTTTCCTCAGCATTATTGCTGATTCATAGACAGTGGCAGCTTTATTAGGATGCATTCACACTAATGCACAGATATGTTTCGACATGTCAGATATTTTCTCCTGTTCTGAAAACATAACTGACTGTTTACACATCAATTTCATATCATAAAAGTATTCAGAGATGCGAGTGCATTTAACCGCAACCACAAGCTTCAGGACAAACAAACACAAAGCGCACATGAAAGTCTGTCAGTACGTGAGTTTCTTGTATCTAATACGTACTGTGTTCCAAACGGCATAAATGAAAGCATATGTAGAGTAAAACAATGGAAATAATGGCAGGTGCAAGCACACACTGTCAAGCAATGCATATGTGTCTCAAAGAGAAAAATTCTAAAAAGCTTAACATGGCTTAATGCATTAAAACAGTGTTCTTAAAAGGCAAACTCAGTAAACACATTATTAATAAAGCGTACCATGTACAGACAAGCAGATAAGCACAGAATAAGACCGTAACACATTTAATTGCGCGTTAAGCGTTTTCCTCCCACAAGGAAGCGCTTAACGGCTTAATGCATTAAAACCGTGTTTTTTTTTTAAAATGACCAAACTAAATAAACGTTGTTAATAAATCA
This sequence comes from Labeo calbasu, assembly GCA_019740295.1. Classification (NCBI taxonomy): domain Eukaryota; kingdom Metazoa; phylum Chordata; class Actinopteri; order Cypriniformes; family Cyprinidae; genus Labeo; species Labeo calbasu. The sequence goes on from JAHKKF010537532.1 coordinate 23,056, forward strand.
TACTATGCACAGACAAGCAGATATGAGCCATAATACGAACGCAACCCATGTAATTACGTGTTAAGCGTTTTCCTCCCATAGAAGAAGTTATAAGAAAAAAACCTTAATGTGGCTTAGTGCATTAAAACCAAATTTTTGTTTGTGCATAATATAATTTATTAATAATGTTCTTTGAGTTTGGTCATTTAAAAACATTGTTTTAATGCATTAAGCCACGTTGAGCGTTATGCAGAAAAAAGCCAAGCTCAGAATAAATTCTGAACATTTTTTATTTTTTTTTTTTCCTGCACTAAGTTTTTTTTTTTTTGATTGAGGATCACCCGCATCTATGCAACGATTAATTATAACAACCCTAATAGAAACTCAATATCCTTTCATCCTTTTTGTGCATCCATTGAAAGTCCATGCAGCCTAAACTTACACACATTAAAAAGTACAAAAAACTGCATTGTAAAAATATGCAAATACATTTTTTTGAATAGTCATTGTTTTATACAATGAAGAGATTTAATTTAGACTTATACACTGCTGTTCAAAAGTTTGGGATCAGTAGGATTAATGTTGTTTATTTATTTGTTTTATTTATTTATTTATTTTTTGAATGTATAAGTGGTAGGCTATTATAGAAAGGAACATTTAAAGATTAAAACAAGATGAAGAAAAAAAAAGGTATATAAATTATAAATAATTAATTGCTATTGTGTGAATAATATGTAATCATGCATTCAGTAAAAAAGTAACTAGTCTGATTACGAGGTTTTTTTTTAAAATGTAATGTAATCTAATTACAAATACTTATGGGAATCAGATTACGTGATTTGGACTATGTTTTCACTTCAATGGTTTCATTAGAAGTATCTTAATTTGCGATTTTGTCTTTGGAACGCGAGTGTGAGTAAATGCTGACAGAATTTTTTTGTGAACTATTCCTTTAAGAGCAGAAGTTTATAATGACATAATTATTTGTACTGAATACTGTCTTTTTATGATTTTCAGTCTGGCACGTGTCCAGTGTGTCGGCACGTTCTGACCCCGGCAGTGACCGAACCTGCGTCTTTAAATACCGAACAAGAAACGCCACCAGCCAGTCACAGCGCGTCCGGGGGAACGTGTTAAACCGCAGTCACACGCCCATCAAAACATCCCGCAAAGAAATGTTGAAATAATAAATAATCAGTCTCGCAAAGAAATGGCAAGCAGCGGCCTGAACTAGCATTCAGATTCCATTTAACCTAGTGACTTGTGCTGCAATTCATGGTCCAAACGTGGCAAACTAAAACTTATTTTCTAAGAAAATATGAAGACGTATATATTCATAGGAAGCATATTTATTCATGTTTCAATTAAAAATGTTTTTGTACATCCAGGCTAAACATAATTACATGTCTTTAACTTTCACGTCATGTCAAGTAAAACTCCAATGCAATCCCTCAATAAAAGCTCACATTTGGTTCAAAGTAATCATTCCTTTGGTGGTTTCCAGCCTGAGCTCTCTCCAGATATTCATTCAGTTGCTGAGCCTCATTGTAAGCTCCAGATTTAAGCGCATGTAGCTGGATATGAATGATAATAGCGGTGCAATAAATTTCACTGTGGTTCATAAACATATTTGTATAAATCATTCAAATGATGGCCGCTGAATAGGTAGTTTTCACAAAAGCACCTTCGGGAGCAATATCATTTCCAAAAGACTCTGTGCTAGAGGCTGACAGTCTGAGAACTGGAAAATATGATGGTGGGGGACTATAAATTTGAAATGGCTTTGTGGCGTTTATTGCTAAGGCAATTGGCATGTATTCAATGTCGTGTTATTTAGAGGCGGCGGCTCGTATCTGTGGAGAAAAGCATCACTGCAGAATAATACTCAAAAAGGAGCAGGTGTGCGGCTGCTGGGTCGCTGTGGTCCATCCAAATCACGTATTATTGACTCTATTTATGTTATTATTTATGTACATTTGAAAGACACACATAAATTATATATTTATATATATATATATATATATATAAACCAGAGGTTGCGAAAATTGTCCGTCACTGACATTATGCGAATAAATCCGCTAAATATGCGCAAGTCAAAAACAGAGCTGTGCATTAAATGATTCAGACTAAATTCAGAGGAAAAAAACTACAGCAGTAACTAGTTTGTGCTGGTTGAATATAAGCTTTTTAATAGCTTTTAGTTCTAGATAAAACTTAAAAGATGTAGTTAGTAAATTAAATGTAAAATATTTCAAATTTATATTGATTCATATTAAATCCATTATTTTATTCTTATACTAATAATATTTAACTTATTTAATTTATAGTGAACTATATAAATATTCACCGTTATAGTCCGTTTGTGTCTTATTTATTTATTTTATTGACTTTCTGCACTTGCTATACAATACTTAAGTGCGGTAAAAGTACTAAAATTAGTTATACTAGTAATTTTATAATAAATCAAAGCAAGACTAGGAAGTTGAAATGGCAGCTGTAGCCAATGAATGATCCTCTACAGCCATCTTCTGGTTATAAGGGTAATTTCATATCATTTTCATCTTAAAAACCAAGTATGTGTAACTGCAGATGGAGATCTCCAAAATGGCGCGGGGTCTAGTCGTGCCAATCCCTCTGTGCAGTATGGCAAGTCGTTTTAACATTTAATCTAAAAGCCGTACTAGTATCTATTTTCATGCTACTAGTACTTATTTTTTAGTTACTAGTATCTTTTCCATTAAGTACTAGTACTTATTCATTAGCTACTAGTACTTATTCTTTAGCTACTAGTGCTTGTTGTTTAGCTGCTAGTACCTTTTTAAAAGATACTAGTACTTATTCATTAGATACTAGTTCTTATTTATTAGATACCAGTACTCATTCATTAGATACTAGTACCTATTAAATAGACACTAGTACTTATTTTTTAGATACTAGTACTTAATTAATAGATACTAGTACTTATTCATTAGATACGAGTATCTATTTAATAGTGACTAGATAACTATTCTGTTGTTACTAGTAAAACATTTTGAATTTTACCATTGATTTCTATGTGATCTGTACCTATTATTAGATACTAGTACTTAATCATTACATGCTAGTATTTATTTATTAGATACTCTAACCTATTAAATAGATACTAGTTCTTAACTATTACGTACTAGTATTTATTCATTATATACTAGTTCTTATTTATTTGATACTAGTACTTATGTAATAGGTACTAGTACCTTGTAATTAGATACTAGTTCTTATTTGTAACATACTAGTACTTACTGATTAGCAACAAGTATTCATTCAAAAGATACTAGTACACATTTATTAGATACTAGTACTTATTTGAAATGTTACTAGTAAAATGTTTAGTTGAGCTCTACTGTGGCCATTCAGACTAGTCATAACTTAAGACGAGTACAAAAGCAGATCTGACTAGTAAGATAAAAATTGTTTCTAGTAATAATTATGAAAGATATCAGCCGAGACTTTGAAATAACTTATTTTTGTGATCTGACATGGTTTTATTAAACCGAATGAGGCAGAAATCATGCCACTTTATATTATTCTAAACAGTGATAAAGGCTATGCCGGTTAGCATTGCATTTTAAATTTACTTTATTCTTATAAAAATACCCGAGATGGCTTGAAGAACACAGAAAGCCATATATTGTTGCAGTAATTGTTTA
>JAHKKF010537533.1:3151-17366 GCA_019740295.1 Labeo calbasu
CCACAAATGTTCTAGAATAGAAGCAGTTAAATTGTGAAAGTACACAATATCCATATGTATGCAATTTCAATACTGTGGCTTTTGTGTAGATATTTAAAGACAGCCATCTTTTGGTTGATTGTTGATATAATGGTAATACTTTACAATGAGTCCATTTGTAACATTAAGATTGATAAAAGCTGTAGAATAGAAGTATTGTTCCTTGTTAGAGTGTCTTAATTTCAGCATTTACTGTTATTAGTAATCAGTCGATTAATCGGTATCGGCCAGTGTGGTCCAACCTAATTATCAGTATCGGTAAAATCCAATATCGGTCGACCTCTAAAGATCATATTTTCATAATGAACAACATCCCTGGTGTCATTTTGGATGATTTAACAATGTGTATTCAAAGCAAAAAATAAAATTAAAATATAAAATAAAATTAACATTAACACCATAACACCATTATTCAGAATTTTTTAATGTACTTGAAAGAAGTCACTTAAACTTATCAAGGCCAAAAATACAGCAAGAGTCACCATGTGAAATATTATTTTAATTTAAAATAACGGTTTTCTATTTGAATATATTTTAAATGTAATTTATTCATGTGATGGCAAAGCTGATTTTTAGCATCATTCCTCCAGTCTTCAGTGTCACACGAATTGCTTAACAGATTTTTTTCAGGATTCTTTGAATAATAAATAAAAAATAAAAAACAACATTTGAAATGTAAAAGTTTTGTAACATTAAAAACATGGCTGTTTTTAGCCTGGTTCTCATAAGAGTACCTGGAGATTTTGTTTGGTCCTCACACTTCACATAGTGTGACCCCATAAATATAACTCTAAATAATATTATTAAATACTAATATATTTTAAAATAAAAGTGAGCATTAAAAAACACAAATATTTAATAGTAAACCCAAAAATGAAATGATAATATTTATTTTTCTTATATGAATTTTCATCATTTTCAAACCTAAATTAGCAAGCTTTTATTTTATTTTGGCGAGTTGCTAGAAAGTATACATACAAAATCCTGGGTTTAGTGCTTCCGACTGAAGAGCATCAGTGAATGAAATGTCACATTTTTGCATTGTGCTTTGAAAATGGCAGCAAACAGCCTAGAATAATGATTTCAGTTTGAACAGAAATCATATACAGTATCACGGTTTGTCAGTCTAAAATGGTAAATGTTCATTAACAGCTGTCAACCATTTTGATACGCAAATGTGTTCTGAACTCATTTACACAGCGCATTTTCTTATATTGGTCAGGCATGTGAATGTGCACCCCTGATTTTAATTGTTTTACTGTCACTTTTGATCAATCAAATGCATCCGTGCTAAACAACAGTTATTTTTTTATTTATACATTTAAAAAAATCTGTCCCAAAACTTTGGATGGAAGTTAAAAATGAAATATTTTGTGCAAACAGGGAAAAATTAACCAATAATGAATTTTTAATGTCATCATACATTTTTTTTTTTTTTTTTTACAACCAAACAAATCACAAAAAGAAAAAACAAAGTTCAGCTGAATGTGAATATTCTGTTGTCATATTACTAGGGCTATCACAATTCCTCGATTCAATTCAAATACTCGATTTAAACAAAAAAAAATCCTCGACTGCAATTTGCAATTTGTGTCGAGTAACTGGCAAAATACCAGAAGTGCCACATTCAAATGACGAGAATCCATGAAATGCATTATTAGACCGTTTTCCAACACCGCATGATATATTAAACCCATTTAAAAAGTATTATTAAGCATTACGCTATTATGAATTCACAAACGCTACGATTCAATTAAATGAACATATGCGATGCAAGTTTAATATGTGCTTTAATTATTTACACGTGTGTAGTTTAAGTATGTGCGTGTCAGAGCGGCTCCGTTCACAGTAAAATCTGCTCCACACAAACAGTTACTATTTACAAGTGTGGAGCGCCTTAAACTCCATCTCTGTATATTGCTGTGAGTTTGGGCTTATTATAACGTTCATCTGGGAACCCAACACGTGCCATTTCATCAGATTTATAAGGTAAAATATTTATAAACCTATGTAAAACAGGAGAATACACCATTATTTTTCTCAATATGCTAACTGTTCATCATGATTTCAAAATAAAAGCTCAAACCCTCACTCTGAGTTTACATGTTTTGAATTTTGATGTCCACATATTCAAAAAAAAAAAAATCAAGTGGCTTCTACATTTCTGTCAGTAAGAAATAGCAAAATATTAAAGATTAAGTGAACATTCAAATTAATTGTTGTTTAGTCAATATTAAACAGCGATTATATGGCGCTGTAAAGTGTAAAAACAATTGTCAGGACGTTGGCGCCCTCTGCAAACACTTCTTGTAATGCATAATGTGCATTAGGTCTACTATTTAATATGTTATGTAATTTAACATTTTGTTCAATAAAACCATACAATTACTTGCTTTTGACACTTTACTTTAACTAATTATTATTGCCTCATTACTATCAAAAATAATTTTATTATAATTATCCGATTAATCGTCAGAATAATCGACTGGTTACTCCATTACCAAACTAATCGCTAGTGACAGCTCTACATATTACATATGTTAAATACATTATGATTGCTATTTGTGATGTTTAACTTCGGTATTTGATATTGACAGTCAAATGTGTAAAAAGTGAGGCTTGGTGACTACATGTCAGTCTTACCAAAATAGCCTTGGTTTGTCAGGCTACTCTTCTGCACCCGAGACTAAATGCCCAAAGTGACAAACCTGGAGAACAACATGAACAATATGTTAAAGGAGAAGTCCACTTCCAGAACAACAATTTACAAATAATTTACTCACCCCGTTGTCATCCAAGATGTTCATGTCTTTCTGTCTTCAGTCGTAAAGAAATTATGGTTTTTGAGGAAAGCATTTCAGGATTTTTCTGCATATAATGGACTTCATTGGTGCCCTGAATTTGAACTTCTAAAATGCAGTTTAAATGCAGCTTCAAAGGGATCTAAATGATCCCAGCCGAGGAAGAAGGGTCTTATCTAGTGAAACGATCAGTCATTGTTTTCCAAAAGTAAAATTTTGTGTACTTTTTAAGCACAAAAGCTTGTGCAGAACGGACTCTGGGATGCACATTCATTTTGAACGAATCTTTAATGTGACGAGTCATCTCAGGGAGTGATTCATTCAGTCACGCATGCGCAACATTCTATTAGGTTCTGTACTGGAATTCGTTCACCTGCTTCGAGTCTTCGGGTTTTTCGAGTCACTCGTTCATTTTAAGGGGTTGTCACATGATGCTGATTTTGCGAAAATGAGCGAAATAATTTGTTCATTTTGCTGAACGAGACTTAAAGGTCAGAGTCGGTAAAATGACCCAAACTTCCCATCACTACTACGAATCACATCTTCGAATCACCACAAGTTCGTCTGTGTACTCCGGCTCAAAAAGGTAGAGTATGTCGAAAAACGTTGTTATTTTCTCCTACAAGTTCAGAATCGTCCAACATCGTTGTACCTTTTTGTTTGTAAACAGCGTTTGACTTACTCACACTTTTTTAGTCTTTGCGCGTTCGCTTTGTAAACACTGAGTCTGTGGTTCCGCCTTACGTTCCGCGTGACCTTTCGACGTGATTCAATAGTACGTGACCGTGCATCCCAGAGCCTGGCTACACAAGCTTTTGTGCTTAAAAAGTATACAAATTTTTATTTTCCGAAAAAAATTACAGATCGTTTCGCTAGATAAGACCCTTCTTCCTCGGCTGGTATCGTTTAGAGCCCTTTGAAGCTGCATTTACACTACATTTTGGAAGTTCAAAATCGGGGCACCAATGAAATCCTGAAATGTTTTCTTCAAAAAACATAATTTCTTCACGACATGAACATCTTGGATGACAAGGGGGTGAGTAAATTATTTGTGAATTGTTGTTCTGGAAGTGGACTTCTCCTTTAATGATAAAAATGAATATGATGAAGGAAGAAAAAAAAAATCCATTTGAAGCCAGCCAAAAAAATGAACTTACGCCTGTTCTTCTCTCAGTAGTGCCAAGAACTTGTTAACTCTGTATTCCGGAGGCATCTGAAAAAAATAAAACAGAAAAATACCCTCAGGGGAAGTAAAAAATAAAGAATAAAAGTGAAATCTGAAAAGAAAAATAAATTCCTCACAAGCCCACTTTTCTGGAAGGTTCTGAGATGTTGAAAAGACAAAAAACTTGTCAGCTATGTAAAGCCTGGAGGGTTCAGAGGGGCCCTGAGTTTGTCTGCGAAGGGGCGGCGGTAAATGGCTGTCGGGAAGGGGAAGTGACAAGACTAGTGATAAATCCAGCCGGCTGACGTACCTGTTTCACCCAGGACAGGAAGAGTGATAGACAAGCCAGTCCTGATCCCCTTGCATACTAATTATATTTGGTGATGTTTTGAGGGAAACTTCCATGTTGGAAAGTGAAATAAAAGAAATCATCCCAATACCATTCATTTCCTTATGCTTTAGGAAAAATTGATTAAGGAGCTGCATCTTAGTCATGAACCGAATTGTGCTGTTAACTTTCCTTTATGGACTAGAATGTGATTTAAGGACAGAGGAGTGCTCTAAGGAGGGAGACGGCACCAAGGAGGAAAATTAATGAAGGTGTATGCAATAACTTAGCTTTTCAATTGCCTGGGGCTGCTGGAGAAGTGGAAATTACTGAAAGAATAGAGGGAACGGGAGGAAAACGCAGTGCGGCTGTGTGCAGCATGTCCCGGCAGACACTGTCTCATTCCTCTCTGAGGGGAAGCACTCAGCGCTGCCACATTACTGCATACCACACCAATTACACAGCATCCAGCACAAACACCGCTGCAACTCCAATTACGCCACCACAAAAACAAGACAACACTAACAAACATGACTATAATTCTCATTAAACAAGACTAGCAATAATCTAGAACTAATGGTTTAAAATGGACCCAAAAAAGAACCCGGAATAGTTTCTAAAATACAGGTTTGCAAAAGACCCAACACTGGCATCAAAAAGCACAACAGTGACTGGCCAGTTTTTCAGTGGCCTTGGTTCCAGAAGTATTTTTCCCATTATTTTCTCCACAGGGATTTCAAAAATTTCTTCAAATAAGGAACTCTAACCAGCCTTGTCTGAGATGGATCACATCATCACAGACACTAAAGTTAAAAAATGTTTTTATATATATTAAAATTGTTAAGCTGTTTTCGATTTGAATATATTTAAAAATGCAATATATTCCTGTGACAGCAAAGCCGAATTTTCAGCAGCCATTTCTTCAGTCTTCAGTGTCACTTGATCCTTCAGAAATCATTTTAATATGCTGATTTGGCGCTCAATAAACATTTCTTATTATGATCAATGTTGAAAACTGTTCTGATATTTAGATTTTTTGATGAATATACAGTTAAAAAGAACAGTATTTATTTAAAACAAAAATCTTTTTTTCTTTTTTGAATTAAAGCAATATTTCACTACACTACCAGTCAAAAGTTATTGAACAGTAAGATTTTTAATGTTTTTAAAGAAGTCTCTTCTGCTCACCAAGCCTGCATTTATTTGATCTAAAGGACAGCAAAAACAGTACAATTTTGAAATATTTTTATTATTTCATTTTATTATATATTTTAAAATAAGTAATCTATTCCTGTGATCCCAAAGCTGAATTTTTAGCATTATTACTCCAGTCACATGATCCTTCAGAAATCATTCTAATATTCTGATTTGCTGCTCAAAAAACATTTATTATTATTATTATGTTGAAAACAGCTGAGCAGAATTTTTTTAGGTTTCTTCAATGAATAGAAAGTAAACAGCATTTATCTGAAATATAAATCCTTTGTAACATTATAAATGTCTTTATCATCACTTTTAATTCATTTAAAGCATCCTTGCTAAATAAAAGCATTAATTTACATATTTTTTTATATATAAATAATAATTTATACTTATATTATAAGTATACAAAAATTATAATTATATATAACTATAAATATATAATTTATAATTACATAAAATTGTATATTATAAAAATAATAATACTGACTCTAAGCTTTTGAATGAGAAAAAAGCTGTAATAATGTTACAAAAGCGTTTTATTTCAGATAAATCCTGATCTTTGGATCTTTCTATTTATCAAAGAATCCTGAAAAAAATGTACTGAACTGTTTTAAATATTGAAAAAATAATAATAATTTTAAAAAATGTTTCTTGAACAGCAAATCAGCATATTAGCATGATTTCTGAAGGATCATGTGACACTGAAGACTGGAATAATGATGCTAAAAATTTAGCTTTGATCACAGGAATAAATTATATTTTAAAATATATTCAAATAAAAAGCAGTTATTTTTAAACAGTAAACATATTTCACAATGTTACTGCTTTCGAGTACAAGAGACTTAAAAACCATTAAAAACTTTTGACTGGTAGTGTATATATCATTCTAATAGCAGTACTACATTAAGCAGCTAACATTATTGCAGGATTTTTGAGAACAGTCTTTTTTTGGCAGGGAAAGTGAAAGGCTTCAATCAACTCCAGAAGCAGGCCATATACACCAAATGAAATGCAGATGAGGAATATGGAGCTCTGTTTACTTGTGTGTGTCGAGAGCAATGGTGCATCTGGAGGGACTTGTTTTCATTATGATACCATAAAGTAATTGAATTTGACACTGACTCAAACCACAGATGATTTCGCAGGAAAAGCCGTGACTCAGGGAGTCGTCTAGACAACCCGCAGGGTGAAAAGGTCTTTCTGCATCTCACCTGCAGTGACATTTCAATGAGCATCTGCAGCTTCTTAATGCCGAGACACATGGCTCGTCCTTTCACCTGTTTTGCAATAGTTGCTCGCTCTTCTTCCTGGAAGCCTCCAAGAAGCTGAACCACACAGAAGAAAACAAAAAGTCAGTTGTGGCCTAACAATCCAAAACTATAGTCAGAATCTAAGAGTTTGGGATAGTTCACCCAAATAATTAGTCACCCTCATGTCGTTCCAAACCTGTATGACCTTCGCTCATTTTCAGAACACAAATTAAGATATTTTTGATGAAATCCAAGAGCTTTGTGACCCTGCATAGACAGCAACGCAACTACCACGTTCAAGACGTAGTCAGGCAGAAACGTGTCAGTTTTGCAGCATCTTACAGATTTGGAACGACATGAGGGTGAGTAATTAATAACAGAATTTTCATTTTTGGTTGAACTATCCCTTTAAGTGTCCAAAAATATTTGGGGCCACTTGTACATCTCTTCAACTCTGCATTTGTGAGAGCCTCACCTCCAGGGCTTCCATGAGATGTTCTCCTTTAGAGATGTTAGGGATGTGGATTGTAGTGCTGAATGAGTCCAACATGCCCATCTCCTGCAGAACATCCTTCCTGCTAGTCGTTCCAAGAATCAGCAACTTCCGACCCTGCAGTATAAACACAAGCAAACGTGTGTAAAATGATCTACAATTTCACAAAAACACTGAAGGCCCACATTTGTCATTGGAGAACTTTCGAGATGTGCTACTATAGCCGTGCTTTGGTGCCTATCTATATTCCCATTCCCAGAGGCCTCAGCGAGCAGAGGAGATTATGGGTCGCCCCCCTGTGGCGCCCAGTATATGCTAGTGCATGCAGATGAGGTGCCACACAGGCAGCGGGCCTGCCAGGTCCCGGCTCTCTCACAAACCCTTTCTATCGACTCACCCAAGACCCGACTCCCTGCTGAGTGCTGCTCTATACAGTCCAGATCTGGAGGAACAGACCCTCAGCTATTCAAAACACCTTACCAACACAGCACAACACCTATTTCTGACATACACACTCATTTACACCAGGCAGGCCGACACAACAGTAGCTTGTCGGGGGACCTGTACACTCTGAAAAACACTTTTCAAATACAGGCAAATTATACATTTTTAGACTCCTGGTTACTGGTTAAAGTCAAATAAATGTTCAAATTGTAAGTGTAACTGATTAGAAAAGTGATAGGATGTTTCTCCTCAGTAAAATCTGAGATGTCTTTTGTGTTCATAGTACAAACGGTGTGGTACAAGTTACATACCAAAGTTTAAACAAGGGTTCTCAAACATTTTTCGTACAATAAAAACTGGGGTAACCACAGGCTCAAAACTGGATAGAAATATGCTCACCAAGGCTGCATTTATTTAATCAAATTAAAATAACTGTTTTTTATTTGGATATATTTTAAAATGTAATTTAGTCCTGTGATGTGAAAGCTGAATTTTTAGTATCACTTCTCCAGTCTTCAGTGTCACAGTAGCCTTCAGAAATCATTATAAAATGCTGATTTGGCACTCAACGGTTATTTCTTCTTATTATTACAGTTGAAAATAGCTGTGCTGTTTCATATTTTCTCTAGAAATCATTATACATTTGTTTCAAAATTCTTTGATGAATCAAAAGTTCTAAATTGAAATAGATATTTCATGTCTTCAGTGTCACTTGATCAATTCAATGTCGTCTTGCTGGATAAAATATATATATATATATTATTTTTTTAATTAAATAAAGCGTAATGAACTGTAGTTAATTCAATGTTATGATTATGATTTGCCTACCAAATCAACTAATTCAATGTTGGTAGTTTTCGTCAATAATTGTATTTATTTAGGACCACGAGGAATCCTTCACGAACCACAGTCTGAGAACCACTGGTTTATGATTATACTTGGGGTTAGAGGTTTTAAAAAAACCTAACATTAAGGGTAAAATAATAAATAGTAAAAAATAATAATAGCAGACTAAAATAACTCTGATATGTCTATGAACAAAGAGCTAAAGTAGCGAGTGGCTTCACAGCAGCTTGAGTGACTCTTTTCTGATTATGTTTTCTGGTCAAAAGGAGGTGCTGCCCTCTGTCTACGGATGGGAGTACTACAGGCCGGTGCGAATGTGTAACCTTCTCACCCGAGGAGGAGGTTTCTTCAATAACACCAGCAGAGCCTGCAGCACCAGGTTAGAGAAGCGTGGCCCAATGGGAACAAAATCTGTGGAGTGGAAGACTAGAGTAAGTTTGGTATGTAGACCAACCATTATATTATACATTGCCATTGCTTCAAATAAAACGAGCACAAAAACCAGACAAGAGGACGTAAATAAAAGGGTACACATAAAGAGCATGCACTGTCCTCATTGACTCACCCAGAAGTCGTTCTATATCATCCACCACCACACAGCTCAGTTGGGATTTGTATGCATCCTCAAATATCTAGAGATGAAAACCATAAACGTAATATTAAAGGCCAGCAGCTGAAATATCACATGTATAACTTACCACTGACAACTGCTTCTGACACGGACAGATCTCTTAATGTCTTAACCTACAGCGACAGGGTTGCTACCTTCTTGATGGCCTGACATTTTGCGGTCTCTGAAAAGCCGATCATTTTGTCTGGAGAGCAGATCTTGATGAAGGGGAACTGGGAGTCCTCTGCGATCTTGGCCGCCAGTGCAGTTTTACCACTGTGAGGAGGCCCTGAGGGAGCAGAGAGCATTCACACTCTCAGTCATATCAGATTCCAGCATTATAGTGCATGTTTGCTTGCGTGAACCAGAGAACAAGAGTAGGGAGAAATGCTATTCTCTTAGTATTTGTGTGTATGTGTGTGCAACTGTAACTTGTCAAGCTATAAGTTACTCATATGTTTAGTCAGCTACCCTGCTGAACAGTTAGCTGTTAGCTCTGCCATCATCCACATAACCTCTCTTAGGGCTGAACAATTCACCAAAAAATAAAATCACAATATGTATTTGTGGAATCATCATATCTCAAATGCTGTGATATAATTAAATAAATATATGGGCAGCGCAGTTTCAGAGAAAAGTGCAGCACTGTGTTCATTTACACATTAGCAGCTCATGATCTGGTGTTTTCAGTATCTCAGAGCACCTTGGTTCACAGTAAATGTCGCAATGTACAAAAAATGTTTATTATTCCGAGTCCTAACTGCATTTATTTTGTAAAATGACTTGATCAGTGAATCATTTTTTGAGCTGGTTTGCTGTCCGAACCTATTCATGAAATTGCATCAAGCTTTTCCATGCTTAATCTAGGAGCGAGAACAGGAATGTTTTACTCACTAAAAAGGAAATTCAACATTGAATGTCTCTCTAATGCTATTTTTAGTTAGTTGCCACACTGTATATGTGTATGTCTATGTCTGTAAAGTTTGTGTGTAAGACTTGCCTTCTAAAAGCACAGTTACTAGTGGTGTGCGTTCACTGTTCTTGGTCTGCTGAACCAAAAGTTCCCCATCTCCCAGTATGTCAGACACAGCATTGCTCCATTTCACAATACCGTTCATGATGTAACTACAGTAATCCTCCTGATTAGTGCCAAAAGCCTTTACAACAACAACAACAAAAGAGAATTGTGTTAAATGATAAAGCAAGTAAATTACTTTTTTCATGCTAAAATGATTCAATAATGGATAATACTGCAGAATAATTTGACATTTTTCTTTACAATTTAGTCTCAGGTGGCCCACTCACACAGTGTAGAATGCACAGTATAATTCATAAAACATTACTTAACATGTTGGATGTAAATAATAACATCCTTAAAGGGACAGTTCACCTAAAATGAAAATCACCCCATTAATTACTCACCCTCAAGCCATCCTAGGTGTATATGACGTTCCTCTTTCAGACAAATACAATCAGAGTAATGTTAAAAAATGTTTGACTCTTTCAAGCTTTATAATGAATGGCTGTTGAGATTTTTAAGTGGAATAAAGTGCATACATTCATCATAAAAAGTACTCCACACAGCTCCAGGGGGTTAATAAAGGCCTCCTGAAGCGAATCAATGCGTTTGTAAAAACCCACACTGCCTACAACGTGACTGAGGCTCACCCCAATCGGCCTGACGGGGGTGCAATTGAAAGTATGAAATCGTTCATAACTCCTAAAACATCAGTAGCAGGCTCAAGTGTCTTATATCGTTAGAATCCTTAGCTCACACTGGACAAAATGCAGGTGTAAGAATCAATCATTAGCCAGCGAATTTTTGGGTATTTCACATTTTTTTCTAAACGTACTTGTGCAAACTAGTCCTAGGTTTTTCGCCTGATCGGAACCAAACCAGTGCAAAAAGATTCGCATTTTAAGTGTGTAAACAACTTTACATTGCGCGGTTTTCCGCACATACAAGCATTATTCATATCATATGATAGACCTCTTTGTTCTGTCAATCAAACCGTTTTTTAAAGATGTGAAAAACCTACTTTGGCGAACTAGTTCTAGGTTTTTCACTCAGTCTGGAAAAAAAACACCGCAGTGCAATTTTCTGGACTCTCTCTTTTATCAAAAACATGTTGAAATTTACTAGATTTACTATACTACAACTTTTAGAAAAGGGGCCTGTTCAAAAATACCCAAAAGCCTATGAAGCCTAAACGAAAACTCAAAACTTCACAAAACCCACTGAGCACATGTGACAGGTGAGTTTAAACAAG
Organism: Labeo calbasu; assembly: GCA_019740295.1. Taxonomy (NCBI): domain Eukaryota; kingdom Metazoa; phylum Chordata; class Actinopteri; order Cypriniformes; family Cyprinidae; genus Labeo; species Labeo calbasu. The sequence continues at coordinate 14,601 of JAHKKF010537533.1, forward strand.
CATGCAAAATTTCAAGGAGATCGGACCACAGCTGGCGCTATAACAGTCATAAATGTTAGAAAAACATGGTAAATTACCTGGATTTGACAAAAATGCTGTTTTAATAATTGATTTTTTATTGCTTAAATACCTAAACTGCTTGAACCCCAGTAATTGCTGCTTGCAGCTATATTTTGTTTTGTTCTCTAAAGTTTTAAATATGGATATTTTTCCTACACAAACACAATGATTTACTTCAGAAGGCATTTATTAACCCCCCAGAGCCATGTGGAGTATACTTTATTGGATTTCAAAATCTCAACACCTATTCACTGCCATTATAAAGCTTGGAAGAGCTAGGACACTTTTTAATATAACTCCAATTGTATTCATTTGAAGGAAAAAATTCATACACATTTAGGGTGGCTTGAGGGTGAGTAAATCACAGGGCAATATTAATTTTTGGGTGAACTATCCCTAGTTACTCGAGTCTAAGTAGGCAGTTCTTTGCCAAAGTGAACTACAATATGGGCCAGACTTAATGCTGATAGTGAAGTCTGTCTGCATGAGATCTAACCAGGCGATTTGGATTCACCATATTATGCAAACTGAATACACAGTAATGGAGAGTGTACTTACAGGCTTGATGTCATTATTCAGAGAGGCCAAGAAGTCACTCCTGCTGATTTGCAGCATCTGAGCCTTTTCTGTGTCCACCTCTACCTGAGTACTGGCCTACAGGAGAAAAAAACACACAGATTGATCCTCAAACTCATCCACTTAATCAAAATGAAAGGTCAAGAGGTGAGAGAAAGAGAGACCTATTACACCTGTGTACGCTCCATCAAATATGGGAGCATTATGTGTCAACACCATCAAATATGGTCATGTGTGAACCACTAACACACACACACACCCACGTCACACATTTTGTCTAAGATATCCATAGGCATCTAAACTGCTTCTAAAAACTTGTTTTCATATAAAGAAAGATTTAATTTGTTTGCAATTCTCTACCTCAAGCATGGAAACAATCTTTTCTAGTATTCACATAAAAGCCACAGCATTTAGACAGTATTCAAATGCGTAACACAACATTGCTGTAATCTGATGTAAACTGCATTTTATTTGTATAATAAGCCAATTTTGTAACTTGAGATAAGTTCCGACCAGAGTTCAGAACTGATTTGTTTAAATTAACCATAGTTATGATTGTGGTGGTGCATTGCGGATGAGGCGATGAGATCAGACCTTGATGTGACGGTTCATGGCAGTCGACTGTGCAGCCCGAACAAGCCCTTCCAGCTCTGCTCCACTGAAGTTCTTGGTATCAACAGCCAGCTCCTTTATGTCAACATCTTTGGCCAGCATGTTTGACTGCCTCATTTTTGCCGTGTGGATATTCAGGATTTGTAAACGGCCTGTCTCGTCAGGCAAGCCTACGGAAAGATGATTAGACATCTAGTTGGCTACCTAGAATATGCAACCTATTGAAATTGTCATGATGGCTACTGTAGTTCTCACCTATCTCCATTTTGACCTCCAGTCTACCTGGTCTCAGAAGGGCTTCATCGATCAGATCAGGCCTGTTGGTCATTCCTTAAATAAAGTAGGATTTAATAATGAAAACAAAGCCAAATCAATGAATAAAAGATGTAACAAAAGATAAAGCATGATCATTTATATGCAGATTGATCTCACAGGAAGTTCTCACCAATGACCAGGATGTTGTTGAGCTGCTCTACGCCATCGATTTTAGACAGTAGCTGGTTGACTACAGTGTCATGGACTCCAGTGCTGCCCGCCATGCTGCCACGTTGTTTACAGATGGCATCAATTTCATCAAATATGATGATGTGCAGTCCACTGTTGGCTCCCAACTTCATAAGCCAAAAAAAGACACAGAAAAGATTATAACAGGTAGGGATGGGTGATATACTTGTAGACACGATTAACTAGTAGAAATCTGTCAAATGGTAGAGATTTCGGACTATGGTCTCTATCGCGGTTACACGCTTACTTGGCGTTGCTGTGCTAGATGGTCACGAAAACGTATTGTTTGCATGCGTTTTCAAGCATTGCGGTTTTAAACTATTGAAACGCAATCAGCAGTGAAAGAGAACTCATTTCGCTATATGTGGGCACTGTCAGAGAGAGGGAGAGCACGGGAGCACTGAACTTAGTTATTTTTGCCCCTATATAGGCCTTGAACGGTAAATACACACACTTTTATGTATCAAAATGTCTTTGCAAGTGTCCTCGTTAACACAGTAATCTAGGTCTTAAGAGTAAACACGTGTAACAGTATATTAAATCTGGGTAGCTCTTAAAGTGACAGCAGTCTAATATTCCTGCTGTCTGTCATTCACATTAATCAAACAACAAAAGAGACTAAATAACATTTGTAACTTTAGTAAGAAGAAATATACATTTAATTTACTCAGTGAAGAATATGCAGTGTTTTTATACATCTGATTACTTTATACAATGTGTTTTTTTTTCTTTAATTTAGGCTAGTATTAGTTTTTTGTGATATTGACACTGGTGACAAGAATTATAAAATTTGTATGATATCAAAATTTTTGATGTCATAAAGACCTTATTTAAAGAAAAAATAACTATATTGTGATATATATAGTTGAGTGAAATTCACTCATATTGTGATATAAAATGTTGGTAAAATCGCCCACCCCTAACATCAGGTGATCCATAATTTCAAAAGTGTCATATAAAGGTTCACTTGTAATATTAATATAATAATAATAATAATAATAATAATAATAATAA
>JAHKKF010537534.1:0-13666 GCA_019740295.1 Labeo calbasu
TTACTACTGCCCATTAAGCAAAACATTTTACCTTCTGCTCCAAAGTCTGGCTTAAAAGATTTCTTCTCCTTAAAATTTTTGAAGATCTTCACCACACTGCTGCTTTCCCGAATCGCATACCTTAAATTAAAACAAGTAACATCAGTATCAAGCGTTTCTGACAGTTATCTCCTATATCCATCTTCTATATGCTTGGAGAGTACTTACTCAGAGGAATCATGGGCCCAGACAAACTCCTGTGCAGATCCAAAGCTCTTATTTCTCAGAGCCATGGCGGTGTAGATGATGTACTCTCCATCTCCACACACCACTACAAACCTAAACAAGATTAAGGGGTACAGAATCTCTGTATGTTGAAGAATGTTAACTATACTGCAATTGTAAAATTATATTTGCATTCAATTGCAGCACGGATCAGGCAACACATAAATGAGCGGCATTAAAGAATAGATATGATGGTCTTACCTTCCATTGGGATTGTGCTGGATGGTTTGAGGGTAGATCTCACAGCTGCCCATGTCTTTCACCGCCAGTGGAAGCCTCTCACCATCCTTGATCTCAGCATCACCCATGGCTTTGAGGTTAGCCTGCTGAATCTCAGAATGCTTGGCCCAAATGATTTTTCCGTTGGTGTCCATTGACATGGCTGGCTCCTCACGACCGAGCTAAAACACAAATACAAAGCAGTTAACTTACGGAGAACTCTCCACAGGTATAATATGTGATCCTGCACCACAAAACCAGTCATAAGTAGCACTAGTATATTTGTAGCAACAGCCAACAATACATTGTAAGCGTCAAAATTATAGACTTTTCTTTTATGTCAAAGATCATTAGGATATTAAATAAATATCATGTTCCATGAAGATATTTTGTAAATTTCCTACTGTAAATATATCAAAACCTAATTTTTGATAAGAAATATGCATTGCTAAGAACTTCATTTGGACAACTTTAAAGGCAATTTATCTCAATATTTAGATTTTTTTGCACCGTTAGATTCCAGATTTTCAAATAGCTGTATCTAAGCCAGACCCATTATAACAAACCATATATCAATGGAAAGTGTATGGATTCATCTTATATAATCTTAGATAATGTATAAATCTCCAATTCAAAAAAATTGACCCTTATGACTGGTTTTGTGGTCCACGGTCACATATAACATTATATAAAGCTCTTCAGATAATTCGTTAATGATCATTTAAGCAGACAGAAATGTCATGTTAATTATCTATATACTCTACTGTTATTTTTGTGGAAACTGTGGTTTTTTTCAGGATTCTTACAATAAAAAGTTCAAAAGTTCAGCATTTATTTGAAATATAAATCTTCTGGAACATTATCTATCCTCTGCCGACCCCCTGCTGGCAGTCTGGCCCTGGAGCAACATGATGGGTCTCTTGCTGCAGGGACTGAACTTTCCAATTAACAGTCCAGAGTTTTAGCCAATATGTCACACCACTGACAGAAAACAGCATGGTGTTACTTCTGAATTATTTTTAGTACCTTAATAATGATGCTGCCTTCGTCATAGCCCAATGCCACGCTGTTGGAGCCGCGCAAGCCAGACACACACCACACCCGCTCCATACCATAGTTCAGGGTGCTCTCTAGACGATAAGTGCTGGAGTGCCAGATACGAACCGTGCCTGAATAACAAAACAAAGAGAGTTACATTTGCATCAGGAATGATGTAAAAGATCTATAACATTATAACGAAGACGTGCCACGACTCACCGTCCTCAGATCCAGTGATGATGATTGGCAGCTCTGGGTGGAAGTTTACACAGGACACATTCTGTGCATGACCCTCGAGTGTCTGCACACATGTCTTATTCTGAAGAGAGAGAGGTACACAGAACATAAGTAAATAAACATAAATAGCCTGGAGTTACTTGCTGTATTAAGCATATCAATATTATCAATATCATTCATACCTGATAGTCCCAAATCTTGACCAGTCTGTCATCAGCTCCAGATATGAGGTAAGGTTTATCTCCTCCACTGTAATAATCAATGCAGTTCACCCCCTTATCATGACCCTCCAGAGTGAAGTTGGGAGAGGAAGAGCCCAGTTGCCAAACCTGAAACAAAACAGAAGAAATTATAGGTAAAATGTCACAAGTCAGAGTCAAACTTGCTCTATGAATGTTCAGTTGTACCTTGATGGTTCTGTCCAGCGATGCACTCGCAAACTGGTTGTTGTCTTTAGGGTTGATGACAATCTGCATGACGTAGTGTGTGTGGCCCTCAAAGACCTGACTGCAGGACCATTTCTTCTCCCAGTCCCAGAGCTTTATCAACATGTCGTCTAAACGTACACAGATTGAGTGTTAAACAAAAAATGTGTACATATATACATTACAGTTTAAATTTTTGGAGTTGGTATGATGTTTAAAAAATGTTTTTAAAATAAGTTTCCTATGTGCATCAAGGTTGCATTTATTTAATAAAAAACATGAACATTTTGAAATATTATTACAATTTAAAATAACTTTTAATTTTTTAATATACACTACCAGTTTTTGAACAGACCTTTTTTTACAGATTTATTTTAAAGACGCCTCTTCTGCTCACCAAGCCTGCATTTATTTGATCCAAAATACAGCAAAAGCAGTAATACTGTGAATATTTTTACTATTTAAAATAACTGGTTTCTATTTGAATATATTTTAAAATAAAATTTATTCCTGTGATCAAATCTAAATTTTTAGCATCATTACTCCAGTCTTCAGTGTCACATGATCCTTCAGAAATCATTCTAAATATGTTGATTTGTTGTTCAAGAAACATTTTTATTATTATTATTATCAATATTTAAAACAGTTTAGTACATTTTTTCAGGATTCTTTGATGAACAGAAAGATCCAAAGTTCAGCATTTATCTGAAATAAAAAGCTTTTGTAACATTATACAATATACCATTCAAAAGCTTGGAGTCAGTATTTTTTGGGGGGTTGGGGGTAAATTATAGAAATTAATACTTTTATTTAGCAAGGATGATTTAAGTTGATCAAAATTGATGATAAAATCATTTATGTTACAAAAACATTTATATTTCAGATAAATTCTGTTCTTTTGAACTTTCTATTCATCAACAAAACCTAAAAAAAAAAAAATCTACTCAGCTGTTTTCAACAATAATAATAAATATTTTTAAGCAGGAAATCAGAATATTATAATGGTTTCTGAAGGAACATGTGACTGGGGTAATGACCCTAAAATTCAGCTTTAAAATCACAGGAATACATTAAATATACTCAAATAGAAACACATTTTAAATAGTAAAAATGTTTCAACATTTTACTGTACAAATCAAATAAAAGAAGGCTTGGTGAGCAGAAGAGAAAAACATTACAAACATTAAAAATCTTACTGTTCAAAAACTTTTAACTGGTAGTTTATATATATTAATATATGCATATGTACATATGCAATAGAAATACTCAATGCAAATTTAATCTGTACATACCACTGCTTGTGAGGATGTAGGGCTGGGTGGGATGAACAGCGATGCAGCGAATGTAATCTGAATGGGCCTCAAACATATGTACTCTCTCTAGCGTATTATAGTTGAAAACCCGAATTTGCATGTCATCCTACAAACAAAAGGAGGGAGGAAATTTATTAAAAGTTCCATACTACCTATTATTATGTATTTATTTATCTATTATTACATACTTAACTATTATCTATTATTACACTATTTCAAGAACAGTATTAAACTATTATATAACAGTGCATATTATTATTACTTGTGTATATACTTACAGCACCAGTAATGACCCAATTTTTCCTGGCAACAAACTTGGCGGCTCTTACTGGAAGGTCACAGACTTCAAAAGTCTTAACCAGAGTCTATGAAAGATCAATATTACACATTATTAGGCAAACATGCAACACACCCTGCTGTATCCCTAATGTTAAATGTAAAGATCAGACGGGAATGTATTGCATATGCTGAAAAACGTAAGGTCTGCTAGTCACCTGCGTTTCATGGTTCCACACACAGACACTGCCATTGTACAGACTGGCCAACATCCATGGCTCGGATGGATGAAGGTCTACGCTTTTGACACGGTCAGATCGAGCCGTGAGTTTGCGCTTGATGTCCAGCCTCAGAGGCTAGAAAAGAAGAATCAAAATCACTATTACTAGTACACACAAATTGATATTAAACAGCATTTTATTTAGCAGCTGTATACAGTAGTAACATCAATCATCTATACAAAAAGCACAATTGCTTACTATATCAAGAACAGAAAGCAGTGACATTTTGTTATTAAACCTTAAAAATGTATTCCCCACAACACATTTGCTATTTGTCACCCAGTTAGTAGTCTGTAAAAAGTAACAGCAGCTAACCTTTACAGTACAGTAAATAAGCAATAAAATCACTACAAATCAAGCCTCTTGCAAATAATATCAGGAAATACCATGTTACTGAACAGAATTTATACAGCAGCACATTTCTACATTTCTGTTTATTTATTAATGTGTACTTAACGTAATGTTAAAGTCACATTCATATCATCAGCTGTTAGCAAGAACACAAGATATCATACATAACATTTGTGAACAGTTAATGTATAATATTTGTAACGGTAAATGGCTTTGAATGCAAGTATTACCATAAAAAAAGAGCGAATATGAATAAATAATTCACAGACTGACTGAATGATAGAGTTGTCTATGTGGCCATTCTAAGGGCCTTCGAGGCTAACACCGAATGCTAACGTTACTCAGAGCGTATTTTCCCACTATATCTGCGAACCAGCTGCAATACTGCCCATAACATAGATACTGATGTCTCACTTACCATGTTTGTGTTTGCTGGTTTTGGTCTCCTTCACCTGTATTATTTTATATCATCCACCGAGAGTCTGATGTGTTCTTTCGGCTGCAGTTTTGTGCACGGCAGACAAATGTGACGTGGAACTTCCTCAAAGCCCGTGCGCTTGACGTCGGAAGCGTTGACGTGACACTCGGACGGCTTCGGAGTGTTTCGGGTTATTTCGGTTAAACTCGGCTTTTGAGGTAGGCGTTTGCCTTACAGTGAGTTCGAGTTTAACCCTTTAATGTAAAGCCAAAAATTACACCTTCAGTGCAAGACGAATAAATAACACGCCAAAAATACAGTGCTAAAATGTGCCGGCTGAAAATTCTCATCGGATTATGATCTTAAAAGTTTAATAGATAAATGTTTAAAACATAGGCTTACTTTAAAACGTAACAGGAGAGCGAGTCGTCATACTAGGAACCTGTTACAGTCTCACTAAGGATAGCCTTGAGTCAAACGTATAGTTACACAATTGCTTGTTTTCCACAGTTTATCTAAATGGGTATCTTCAACCATCTAATATAATTAAAATAGTAGTTAGACAATAATATAATGAAGTTAATTAACAAATATAGTTTGACTACTTTAGATATGTCTCTTCTTAAATTGTTTGATGGTTATAGAATCGAGTGGATCTTTAATAGTCCTCCAATATATGTAAATCAGTTTGTAGCTCATTATGGTGAAATTAACTACATTTATAACTCTTTATTGTTGTGTTGTCTAAGTTACCAAAGAAAATTTAAATCATGTATATCATCAATTAATATGTATTTTAAAAAAATGTTTGTGAGTATGAGCAAGTTAGAGAGAAAACAAATTCACAAGAAATTATGAGCCATGACATCTCATTATCTTTATTTAGACAGAAGGCAAAAAAAAATGTCCTACAGAAATGTTGAAAGTGTTGCACTGTTAGTCAATTTCGTCTTTTAGAATGTGGTAACCTGTATCTTGGGTTAAAAAACATTTTGATAGACTTGAGAGTAAGTTGTTCTATAGAACAACATGACAAATCAGTCTTTTCTTTTGTACACTTGCAGGCACACAGCGTCCTCACATGTCAGCTCCTGCAAGTGAAATGATCATGAGGTCAAAATGGATCCATTGTGAGTACACAGCAAAGCAGAAATTGTGACGAAAAAATGTGTGAAAAAATTAATTAGCTGGAATACATTTCAGAAACAGAAACGTGATAAAAACTAAAAAAAAAAAAAAAAAAAAAAAAAAAATATATANGAAACGTGATAAAAACTAAAAAAAAAAAAAAAAAAAAAAAAAAAAATATATATATATATATATATATATATATACACACACACACACACACACACACACACACACATATATATATATATAAGCAATCAGCAATCATGTTTATTCTAACATTAATCAGTTTATTATTATAATGCAGAGAATGACTGAATGCTCACCAGATAAAGTTTGTCATCTTCTATCCAGTGTTTCCATCCCCGGTTGGGTTTCTCACCTTTCTGGATGGCCACCAATTTGTCCCCTTCCCAAGTCACCAGAGTCTGTGTAAAATATATATATATATATATATATATATATATATATATAAATAAATAAATAAATAATAATAATAATAACTCAATAACCTTAGTAACTGGTCTGTTTTTGTGATTTTATTTCAAACTATTTTTTACCATTTGTTATTTGTTTTTTGGTCATTAAATACTGAAATAAAAATATTTAGCTGTATTAGCTGACAGATAGCACTGTTTATGTAAAATAAAGCAGTACCCAGATGGCCTCAAAAAAAAAACAAAAAAAACACAGAAGCCCTTCAAAGCATTTGTCCCTCTGGGCAAAAGTTGAGCCTTTGCTCTATTAGTTTTACTGTAGGTTCATCACTGAACAAACTGACTGGGATCATGGCCAAGAGGCCAACACTGGGGTAACTACAAGTTAAATAACACTATGTCATTATGATCACAATTATAAATATATATAATATATAATATATATGGTTCACCTTCAGCATCCTGTTGTCAAATCCCTTAGTAAATTCTTCCTTCTCAACTCCAATAGTGAAGCTCAGCTCATAGCTCTTGAAGGCGCTCTGTGTCTTAATCACAAAGTTGTCCCCATCCTGGATAAAGGTCTTTACTGGAGTGAGGTGGGCTGCAATCTTGCGGATGGCAAAGTCAATGTCTAAGAGAGTAAATATTTGTAACTTGGCATGGTAATTTTCATGATATAATCTGCATAATATTGCCTAATATCAGTCTATCTGCATATTCCAAATTATGCCAAAACTCGTTGACTCTGATGACAGACAACTGATTAGGCTTACCCAGTGCTTTAAGGTAATCTTCAAGGTTTTCGCTTGACTCCAGCTCCCATTTTCCAGTGAAATCCACAGGCATGGTTGTGCGTTGAGCTCTGGACCTCAGAAGCGCTGTCAGGTCAAGTGAAGAGGTGCACCAAAGCTTTTATACTTAACTGTTTATTCACAATGAGGGGAAAGGGCAGAGTAATGATAAGCGAGATCTGTGACCTATTGGGAGAAAAGAGACCACCTTCACCTACTAAAAAAAGAGACCAGATCAATACATCCACAAGCACTTACACTGTACAAAGAATCGGGGTAATAACCACTGGCCAATAGACACTTTGAAGGTTCTTTCCTTATTTTCTGTTTAGTTTATAAATTCTTGTTTATAATGTTTACCCTTTCTTGTCAGTTGCCATAATAAAATGTTCTGGATAATTGGCTCACTTTAGTCTTGAGTTTAATATTCCCTGTGCACATCGTGATAGTTGAAAGAAAACTTTTTTGTTAGGAGTATCTGTATTAAAACATGTTCTTGAATAAATAGGATTTCGCAATGATAACGTTGGTAATACTTTTTCCCAAATGCCATGTTTTAGGTGTTCTGATGCTGCCGTGGTATAAGTTAATAACTGTTTTATACTATCTGCACTGCCACTGGTCATCATATCGTGTAGCTGTTCGTTTGAATGAGGCGGAGCTCTACTCATCTAAGTTACTCAGAATTGTTTGTTGCATTGCGAACGGTCGTTGTTGTTTATGTTGCCAAAAACTAAAAAAAATACTGATGTACAGTTAATTTGTAACTGTAAATGAGTGTGAACACCCGTGCAGCCGAAACGCAGACAAACGCCGTGAAAACACAACTTGAGTCTACTGACGCAGTTACGTGATTACGTCATTACCTAAGGCTTGATCAAACCCTTATCACCATTCGTGGGAGAGCTGGGCACAACACTTTCTGACTTTCTCATCTCTCAGTTTGCGTAAATCCACATCGGATTTCTACATTAATTTCACACTACATCTACAAATACGGGTTTCTCGTGGAACATGTTTCTCGGGGTTTCTCATTAAAATTCATAGAAGTAAATAGTGTAAATTACATCGCTAATGTCATATAATAGGGTAGTTTAATAATAGCAGGGCACACTGTAACGCATTTTACAACCTTCTCCATCTGCACAACTGGAATTTAAAACTGGTTAGTGTCTTCTGCTAGTTAGCAGCTAGTACGCATTAAAGAAATATCTAAACCTCTAAATAACAGGTTGGAGATTAACATAATAGTAGACGTCTGGCTTTTGGCCCATTTTTAACACTAAAAATTGAAATGAAAAACTTACTTCATCCAGAAATGTACTTATGCTATGGTTAAATAAATGTTTAGAGGTATCTTAGAAAGATTTTCGAATTTTGGCACTTTTTTTCTCTATATAGAGTTGATAACTAGTAAATAATGTACGTTTTATGCTAGCATGCGTGGAAATGTTTAAAGGGGTGCTATTATGCATTTTCACTTTTTGAACTTTAGTCATTGTGTGGTGTCTATCCTTGGGCATAAAAAAGATATACAAAGTTACAAATCTCAAAGTCCACTCCAAAGGGAGATATTTCGTTTTTAGAAAATCTCTTTCCAAGAACTACAATGAACGGCTCCTTTGGACTACAGCGTTTGTTTCTGCATGCAATGATGTCACAAGGCGGTTCATTAGAATATCATTAAATGAAATCCTGCCTATGGAAATTCGAATTATTGGGAATTAGCCAAACTTTAGCTATGCAGCGCGGAGAGTCGCTTCAACGAGCCGCAGCGCGGCGGGTGTAAACAAGCATTGACTAGAGTGGCCACTTCAGAGCAGTAATGCACCACAGACGTGTGCAGTACAGGGGGTCGAAACACATATGCCGAAACCGTGATCTACTCCGGTTGCCGCGTCGAAGCCGTAACGCATCGCAGATGAGAGTGGTAAGAGATTTATTCATCATACAGTGTAGATAGCTTCACTTATAACACGAGTGTTTTTTAAAATACATAAACTTGCACTAGAATAGGCTAGGCTAATCAGTGATGATGTTTTTTGATAATGTTAGTCTGCTTTTAGCCTTATGCTGGATCTGGTTTCGGGCAATGAAACTAAGTATGTAAAATAATTAAATAAATTAGCAAGATAATATCATGAATCTGCGATTTTGCAGGCTGAGGATGGGACTCAGCACTCTTCCAGACGAATGCTATCGGAGTCTAATAAAGTCTAATAAAGTGCATCCATTCATCATAAAAAAGTGCCTCACACGGCTCCCAGGGGTCTCCTGTAGCGAATCGATGCGTTTTTGTAATAAAAATATCCATATTTAAAATGTAAGATTCACTATTAATCTAGCTTGCACTAACTGCTTTGACAATGGGCGTGGCAGTACTGAAACACCCTGTAAGCTGTTCGCCAATCGAAACACACTTTGAGAGCTAACCAATCATAACACATTTCCTTTTTTCGGAAGGCTGGCCTTCATTAATCCCGGAAATAATCAAGCTATTTGTGCCAGGCTGGGAGAAAGGTATTGTAATAATGTAAATTATATGAAAAATAATGTGTTTTTCGAAGCACAAAATCAAAATCAAGACTTTGAAAAAGAGCATAATAGGACCCCTTTAAACCATGTGTGATTGAACTGTCCTGAACAAGTTGAACTGTGATTTATTCCTGTGATGGCCAAGCTGAAATTTCAGCAGCCATTACTCCAGTCTTCAGTGTTTCATGATCCCTCAGAAATAATTTTGTTTTGGAGGTCAAAAAACATTTCTTCTTATTAAAAAAGTTTTTAAAAAGTGAATTACCACTTAATTAGTACCTATAAATTATTGCTCATCTCTGTTCATTATGACTTTGAACAGTTTCGAAGTGATAATTGGCACAGTGCATAAACAATATTATAAATCTATCACCCACTGAGATGCTGCTGCCAGAAAAGGGGGCGAACGGGTGGGAGGTTATACGACGTCATTGTATTTGATCTTCATTCCTGTGATCAGAGAAATTCTGTATTTGGACTCTATTGTTAAGCATGGAAGACAAGATAAGTAGCAAAGAAATATGTCAAGAACAAGGACCAATTCCAGCGTTTGATGTTCAGAAGATCAGAATGCCCAAAGGCTACACTTTATTCTGTCACCACTGTTCCAGCACTTTGGGTATATTTATGAGTCAGACTTTATCTTAAATGTTCCTTCCAGAGTGCCATAAAACAGGCCAGTAAGAAAGTAGGACAAGTATAAGAGTACAGAGAAAAAATATTTCGGTATTAGTACTTAGCAAACGGCATACCTTTCTTTATTTTAATCACAGGATCAGGAGGTAGATCCTTGCCCACATGAAAACATTCTGGGGGAAAAAAGTCCTTCCATTAAAAAATAACATAGAATGAAATGAGTTTTTTGTTTTGTTTTGAAAGACATTAATACTCTTATTGAGCAAGGACACATTAAAAAGACTGAAAATGACAGAACGTTAAAGAACCCTGAAAAAAATATGTATCACAGTTTTACAAAAATATTAAGCACATTAAATATTAAACTGTTGGTAATAATATTTCTTGAGCACCAGATCAGCATATTAAAATGATTTCTGAAGCATCATGCGACACAGAAGAGTATAGTGGCCACTGAAAATAGAATAAATTACATTTGAAAATGTATTATAAATGATAAAGTTACAGTCATTTTAAATTGTACTTTTATTTTAGATTAGTTTAGTGTGTTTTAAATCAAATAAATGCAGCATTGGTCAGCATAAGAGACTTTGAAAAAACCCACATTTTAAATTCAAGATGGTAGTGTAGATACAACAAGACAGCTCTGGTTGGCAAAGGCACTCTCATGTGGTTTGTGGAAGATAAAATAGGCCATGATCCGAAAAGTAAACATCATCATGACAGTTCTGTATCTTTTATTCCACATTTCACTGTAAACACATCAGAGTAATTCATAGTCAGGAAGACGTCTCAAGACTGGCCTCATTACTGACAGGACTTCACCTCCTGTTTGTGTAGTGAACAATTCTCTCTCTCTCGCTCTCTCTCTCCCTCTGGAGTCTGTAGGCATAAATGGAAGCCTGTTTGACAGCATTGTGATTGTTGCTTTGACTGACTGTTGTGCTGCTGACAGGCTGGGAATCAAAACAATTACAAACTGACACATCTGTCTGTTGACATGCATTGACTGACATGGGTTCATGAGATGCATCATGCATTGCAATTCACTCCTGACGAGGGAGCTCCTGTACAAAGAGAGAGAGAGAGAGAGAGAAATCCACAGCAGAAGTTCCACCACAAGTGTAAATGCTCTTTGAGATAATCCAAAGGCCCTAATTGGCTTTAAGATTACAACATGCCGTGTGATTTGAGACGCCACGCTGCACCTTGATGTTAAAACATCAGTGCAGGGGACAAACGCAAAAAAGAAGCAAATATGTCTCCCGTAGACATGAATGGATTCTGGAAAATGACAAGTAATGAAAACTTTGATGAATACATGGAAGCACTAGGTAGGCTGATATTTCATTTTCAATTTATTCGTTCATTATACACCTGTGAAATTAAGTTTCTATGCTGAACAAGGCATGTCACAGAATATATTCTGCTGGAAACAATTAGAGTAAGAGAAATACATGTCTGTATTTTGTACTCAAGAGATGTTTTAGTACCTTTGGCAGACCTGATTTTATTCTGTGAACAAAACTGGTACCATGTACATCTACGGTTGACCAATTTTATATGTATTCAACTTACAGATGTGAATATTGTCATCAGAAAAATTGCCAGCTATCTCATCTTTGATAAGGAGATTGTTCAGAATGGTGATCATTTTAATATCAAGACTCTCACCGCCTTTAGGAACTACCATTTGGAGTTTGATGTTGGAAAGGAGTTTGAGGAGGATTTGGTCGGTGTAGATGATAGGAAGTGTATGGTAAGTGACCTCCTTATTTATAAAGGTACAGCTTAAAGAGCAACGTTATAAAGAAGTAAGATCAGAAATGCTTTTAAATGGAAACATTTCTGAACTGCTTTCTGAGGTTACTGTGGTGGATGAGTCAGTAAATAGGATTAGACTGAGATTTACATACAATGACCTACTAAATCTTAAATCCATGAGGGTTTTGGGTTAATGCCGCAAACACCTGGTGCTCGGGCACTTTAGGTCAACTTGTATATACTGTAAAATATTATTTTCAAAGTTGTTAAAGATAATTGTGACCCTAGGTCTCAAAACCAGTCGTAAGTAGCAGGGGTAAATTTGTAGCAATACATATTGTTTTGGTCAAAATGATTGATTTTTCTTTTATGCCAAAAATCATTAGGATTTTAAGTGAAGATCATGTTCCATGAAGATATTTTGTAAATTTCCTACCATAAATATATCAAACCTTAATTTTGGATTAGTAATATGCTTTGGTAAGAACATTTGGACAACTTTAAAGGCGATTTTCTCAGTATTGTGATTTTTTTTTTGCACCCTCAGATTCCAGATTTTGAAATTGTATCTCAACCAAATATTGTCCTATCCTCTGAAAGCTTATTTTCAGCTTTCAGAAGATGTATCTCAATTTCAGAAAAATTTTGAAAATTGATTCAAAGTAAATCATACACCATTTTTATTTCAGTGTAGTAATGTTAGTACAGTGTTTGTGTTCAGTAGTAAGACCTTTATTGGATTAAAATGTTGTAAAAAATTGTTGTACTTCTTTTTTCAATGTCCTGTAAAAGTGCGAGACAACTGACATCATTAGCTACTATATAGCTAATGTAATGTAATGTAATGTAATGTAGCTAATATAACTTTATAGGTAAATGATTGACACCGGAAGCCTTCCACATTCAAATTAAAGGATTATTTCATTTCCAGAATAAAAAATTACTGATCATTTACTCACTCCCATGTCATCCGAGATGTTTATGTCTTTCTTTTTTTCGAAAAGCAATTCATGTTTTTTGAGAAAAACATTCCAGGATTTTTCTCCATATAGCGCACTTCAATGGGAGTCAATGGGTTGAAGGTCCAAATTGCAGTTTCAATGCATCTTCAAAAGACTCTACACAATCCCAACCAAGGAATAAGGGTCTTATCTTACTCCCTAAAAAAAAAACCCTACAAATTTATATACTTTTTAACCTCAAATGCTCATCTTGCTGTAGCTCGACTTCATGCGTTATGTAGTGACGTTGGAAAGGTCACGCGTGATGTAGGTGGAAGTATCGACCTAGTGTTTACAAAGTGAACATTCAAAGAAAGTCAAACGCCCTTTACAAAAAAGGGTAAAACAATGATGTCGGACAATTTTGAAGTTGGAGGAGAAAATGAGATGGAGTACACAGATGAAGAACTAACCATGCGTGACCCCTTTCAATGTGACTACGCAATACGTGAAGTTGCAGATGCGCTAGTGCAAGATGAGCATTTGTGGTTAGAAAGCAGATAAATTTGTATTTTTTTTAAAGAAATTGACCAATCGTTTCGCTAGATAAGA
>JAHKKF010537535.1:0-19386 GCA_019740295.1 Labeo calbasu
TGAAATGTAGTGAAGTAAAAAGTACGATCTTACGCTTTGGAATGTAGTGAAGTAAAAGTGAAAGTTACTCAAAATAAAACTACTCCAGTAAAGTACAGATACTTGAAAAATGTACTTAAGTACAGTAACGAATTACAACTACTTACTGCCCACCACTGATTTTTAATAAAATAATAATAAATTTTTTCTGAACAAGCAAATAATGTTTGGACTTTAGTTAGGTTAATAGGTTTAGGAGAGGTATTGAAATTGGAATCGAGAATTTTATTTGGTATGTAAAATGTTGGTGTCGTATAAGCTTATTTATTAAAATAAAATATAACATGAGTCAAAAACAATGATTTTTTTTGTGGTAGGGCCAGTGAAAATAATCCTTAGCGTTGAGCCCTGAACTAGATACATCATCTGAGACTGAACATGCACTTTGAGTATCTGTTACCTTGAATGACCAGCAGAGTACTAGTGGAACTCATATTAGTTAAAAAAATATATAATAAAATAAAAAATACATAAACTGTCAATAATATTATAAAAACAAAACAGCAAAGTATTCAGCTGACAGCCTACTTAAGAAATTGAATAATCTAAGGTAAAATAAAATGACATGGTCTTCACTGTAAGAATTAAACTTTCTTTGTTTCTTATTAAAGCTAATTTATCAGTTATGTTGGTATGCCAGTAGGTGGCGAAAAGGGGCTGTTAATAATGTATTTGTCTTAGATCATTCAAAAACACTGATTCATCCAGTAATGAACCAAGTAAATCTTGAGTCTTTGAATCATTCACTTATAAATTAGGCCCACATGTGATTTTGTTTAGTTGTCTAATGTTTTTTTCTTTCTTCAGAACCACAATTTCCATTAAGAAAAAAAAAAAAACTCAATGTATCCAGAATCACTGAGCTCTATTTTGCAAACAGCTCATAAGCAAGCCCAGTTTTTATGTAGCCTGTTGATTTTTGTTCATGGTATTCAGCTGCAACACATTTTTGCAAAAAAAGAAGCAGAATATATATGCTTGATATCATTTTTAGTCGCATTGGAATCAAAACTGGGAATTAAAAAGAATAGGAATCGGAATAGATAAAATTCAAACGATACCCAACCCTCTTGATTAATATTAAGCACACAGTCGACAACAGGAATAGCCCATTGCCACTTTAAGAGCTGCACAGATCCAGTTTACTGTTACACACATATTTTCATTTTGTTTACATTCACTTAAAGGAGAAGTCCACTTCCAGAACAACAATTTACAAATAATGTACTCACCCCCTTGTCATCCAAGATGTTCATGTCTTTCTGTCTTCAGTCGTAAAGAAATTATGGTTTTTGAAGAAAACATCTCAGGATATTTCTGCTTGTAATAGACTTCATTGGTGCCCCGAATTTGAACTTCCAAAATGTAGTTTAAATGCAGCTTCAAAGGACTCTAAACAATCCCAGCTGAGGGAGAAGGGTCTTATCTAGCGAAACGATCGGTCATTGTTTTCAAAAAATAAAAATTTGTATTCTTTTTAAGCACAAATGCTTGTATAGCACAGGCCCTGGGATGCACGTCCACAGGTCGTTCTTGAACGATTTGTTTATTTTGAACGAATCTTTAATGTGACTCGGGAAGAATGAGACGTCTCGGGGAGTGATTCGTTTAGTCGCGCATGCGCAACATCCTATTAGGTTCTGTACTAGAATTAGTTCACCTGTTTCAAGCCGTTTTTCGAGTCGTTCGTTCATCTTATGGGGCTGTCACGTGATGCTGATTTTGCTAAAATGAACGAAATGACTCGAAAAAAGATATGTTCATTTTGCTGAACGAGACTCAAAGGTCCGAGTCTGTAAAATGATCTGAACTTCCCATCACTACTACAAATCCGTCTTCGAATCACCACAAGTTCATCATCTGTGTACTCTGGCTCAAAAAGGTAGAGTATGTTGAAAAACTGTTATTTTCTCCTACGACTTCAAAATCGCCCGACATCATTGTACCTTTTTGTTTGTAAACAGCGTTTGACTTACCTGCACTTTCTTAGTCTTTGCGTGTTCGCTTTGTAAACACTGGGTCTGTGGTTCCGCATGACCTTTCGATGTGATTCAATTGTACGTGAACGCAGAGCCTGTGTTACACGAGCTTTTGTGCTTAAAAAGTATACAAATGTTTATTTTCTAAAAAAAAAATGACCGATCGTTTCGCTAGATAAGACCCTTCTTCCTTGGCTGGGATCGTTTAGAGCCCTTTGAAGCTGCATTTAAACTACATTTTGAAAGTTCAAAATCGGGGCACCAATGAAGTCCATTATATGGAGAAAAATTATAAAAACATGAATAAAGCTAATCAACGTCAATAAATCAAGGAAATTAGGCTTTTATGGAGGAGCAAAAGTGCACTGCTAGAAAGGGGACGGAATGGGGTGTAATAATCGTTTCATCGCAATTATTGTATTTTCATAATCTGCTGAAATCGAAATAGAGACTGTATTTGAATTAATTGCATAGCTCTAACAGAAACCAGTTATAAATACCAACCTTTACTAAACCCAAAACTAGTGTATGGTCCAAGTGTACATGGTGCAAAGGAACTGACACCTCCGGCATTTCAATACCACAGACTAAAATGGTTGAGCTGCAATATGATTCATCAGAAAATGGCGAAACATTTGAGACCACAAATGACTGCAAGACCCATGTGTCTCACAAAATGAGAAGAACTCTTTGATTATTTATCTTACCAGATAAAGCAGGGGTTCCTGGCTACCTGCCTAAAAGTTTCTAGTATGCCTAGTAAGACCTTCTTTAGCTGATTCTGGTGTGTTTAATTAGGGTTTGAGCTAAACTCTGCAGGACACTGACCCTCCAGGACCCTGAGATAGAGAAACCAGCCCTGTCATAACGAAAGACTCGTCTGGGGAATTTGGTAATTCAGAAGTCTGAATTGTGTTTAACAAGGTGACACTTTTAGGAGGCTGGGACTGCTGTTTACATCTCCTAGGGAACTAAATTCATCAACTTTGCTCACAGTACAATGTTTATCAAACAGGTTGCTCTTCTCTCGTGCAGGCTTCATGAATGTCTGGCTAGTATTCATTTTATGGGTTCAGAATCTTTGTTGATATGCCTCTGGAATCAGTTTGTAAGCACAAAATATTGTCAAACTAGTCAGACTGCCTTCTAATGAAAGTGTGTAAAAAAACTTGTTGTGCCTTTCCAATCAGTCTACACCATAATAGAAGAGGCCAAACTCTTTTGGCCAGCAAAGTGATGCGGCAATGCACTAAAAACCACTAGCCCCCGTTAATGCTCTATTATCCCTTATGTCTCTTCCCTGATTGCGAAGGTCTAGGGCAGGGGTTCTCAACTCTGGCCCTCAAGGTCCACAATCCTGCAGAGTTTAGCTCAAACCTTAATCAATCTCACCAGCTTGTAACTTTTTAGTGATCCTGAAGATGATTATTAGCTTAGATGAGTTTGATTGACTTTGATGACTTTGATGAGCTAAATTTTGCAGAAAAGTGGGCTGGAGGTGAGAAATCCTGGTCTAGAGAATGGGAAGGATAACGTTAGTCCTCCATAAGAACCATAAAACACTTTAGCTATTATGGCAATGGTCATTTTTCATAATCCATTCAGTTCCCAATGGATAAGTTAGGGTGTGTTCTAGGGGTGTAACGATACATGTATACGTACCGAACGGTCACGGTATCTTGATTCGGTGCATGAGGCCTTACAATGAATATAGGCAATCCAGAAGGGGGCGCCCGCAGTAATGCAACTCTGTTTGATAACCGCCAGCAGAAGAACAGCGAATGCCAGGAGTTGCGCACTTAAAAACAAAGCCCAATAGACAGTGACCATGTGCTGATTCTGAACGCGTCTCTCACTGACAAAGTAGTATACTTAATCCAAATGCTAAACTGCTTCCAAATGCTGAACTATTATTTATTATGTAAATTATAGACTTTGTATTTCAGTCGCATTCTAACGGCGCTGATGTTTGGTTCACTGTGTTTTATTTTGATAAAGTACCAACTGCGCTGTCAAGTTAGCAATGCTAGAAGCCTGGAACGGATATGTTTTGTATTTGTGTGTGTCGGCGCGATTACTTCAACTTTCCTCATACCAGCAAAATCAACTTAAACAAAAACAAATAGAATATCGCTTTCTGCCATTTGAGTTTCCTTTGTCACAAAGCTGAACCGAAACTCAAGTATAGCAAATATAGGCTATGTTTCATGTCGCACAGTTTTTTCCACTTAAGTAAATGAAATATATTTCAAGTATTTATTCCTTGTATATGTACTGCAGATTTTATAGTCTATATATGACATCCATTTGATATAATCTTTAGTATTTTCACATGTAGGTAGAAAAGAATGTAATTTGTACTGGTGTCTGTTTAAAATAAATGAAAAGAAACCTAGCATAGTAGATTTGTTTGTTTTTTTTTTTCTGTTGTACCGAAATCGTATAGAACCGTGATCCTCGAACCGAGGTACGTACCGAACCGTGACATCGGTGTACCGTTACACCCCTAGTGTGTTCACACTTGTAGTTCGGTTTGTTTGGTTTATTTGGTCCGGAACAATAAAGGAAAATGATGCATTTGGTGGTGGTCCGTTTAGCGTTCACACTGGCGTTTTTGACCGCGAACCTAATGATACTGAACCTAAAGTCATAGTAATACATTCACAACCTGATTGGTCGAGTTGAATGATGTATATTTCGTGACGGAACTCACCGAACACTCCAAACGAAAGGAAAAGGTGCAATTTACATTGACTTCTCAATCTTGAGATCAAAGTTGCCTTCTTACGACCATTGATTTGGCCTGCCGTATCTTACCGTAAGAAGCGGTGAAAATAGGAAGACACACGTGCAATTGAGGCATATCTGTTTTTTTATTACATTGTAAAATAATATAGCTAAAAATAATGCAACAAGTACAAATACAGTGGTGTTTTTAGAAAAAAAAAAGTCTAAACTCCTGTGTTTCCCCAGATTACGCCTGCAGTGAGTTCGGAGACTCTTGTCATCCCGATTGTCATGGAGAAGCCATGGAGGTTATGGGGGGCACTGGAGGCGTGTTTGCTGACCATGTGCGCCTGGTCCTGGGGAATCTGCCGTGTCTCCCTGCTGGCCCTCATTCTGACCTTCCACTTGTACGGAGGCTTCATCCTGCTGGGACTCATCCTGGCCTCTGTGGCCGGCATCCTGTACAAGTTCCAGGATGTGCTGCTCTACTTTCCCGACCAGCCCTCATCCTCGCGCCTTTACGTTCCCATGCCGACGGGAATTCCCCACGAGAACGTGTACATCCGCACCAAAGACGGCGTGCGGCTCAACCTCATCCTGCTCCGCTACACCGGTGAAAACCCCGCCGCTGCTCCCACCATTTTATATTTCCACGGCAATGCGGGGAACATCGGGCACCGCGTCCCGAACGCACTGCTCATGCTGGTCAACCTGAAGGCCAACGTGGTACTGCTGGACTACAGAGGCTACGGAAAGAGCGAAGGAGAACCTAGCGAAGAGGGCCTGTACCAGGATGCCGAGGCCACCTTGGATTACATCATGACCCGGCCGGACATCGACAAGACCAAGGTGGTGCTATTCGGCCGCTCGTTGGGTGGCGCCGTGGCCATCCGTCTGGCATCGTGTAACCCGCATCGAGTGGCCGCCATCATGGTGGAGAACACTTTCTTGAGCATCCCGCACATGGCGGCCACGCTGTTCTCTTTCTTCCCCATGCGTTACCTACCGCTCTGGTGCTACAAGAACAAGTTTCTGTCCTATAGACATGTGGCGCTGTGCCGTATGCCGTCTCTCTTCATTTCGGGCTTATCAGACCAACTCATCCCTCCGGTGATGATGAAACAGCTGTACGAGCTGTCGCCGTCTCGGACTAAACGCCTCGCCATCTTTCCCGAGGGGACGCACAATGACACCTGGCAGTGCCAGGGTTATTTTGCCGCCCTAGAGCAGTTTATGAAAGAGCTTCTTAAAAGCCATGCCCGAGAAGAGACGGCCCAGGGGACGGCTAACGTCACCATAATCTAGAACAGTAACTATTGTTGACTGCTCTAAATCTGGACCCTCTCAGATAGAATGTACAATTTATTCTCTCTTTTTTTTATTATTATTTCTCTTCTCCCCAACTTCCTAAGATCTTTCTTTCCATTGATCACACACCAAGAATTCATTATTTACAGTTTCATTTATTTAATAGAGAAGGCTGAATTTTTTAAGCCTTCAGAATATTTTTTTTTTTTTTGTCAGTTTTTATATCAAGTATGAATGCATCTGCCTCAGATTTAATGCCCTCTAAGTTCTTTTTTATTTACTGACCATTTCTAACGTCAAAAGTATATTGAAAGCCCCACCACCTCCAGACGTAATTGGAAATAGTTATTTGCCTAATCACAATGGTCAGAACTTCCGTCTTAGCTTGAATTCTCCAGTCTAGACGGTTTTAGAATAGTGGTTTAAAATGCAAAAATAATGTCTGTGGTTACCATTATATGAGAAGACTGTCACGTTTGTTTCACCACTTGTTTTACATACATAAGTTGGTAACAGTATGTTAAAGTTGCTAAAAAATACTTTAATATGACACTTACATATTTAAAAAAACAAAACTGATTTAAAAATCACATTTGAGGTATGACTGTATGTAATTTGTTAACCACAAATTTTATTTTACTCATGAATGACAAACTACTATTGCAAAAATATGGAAGCCCATTTTCCACCAATGAATTAAAAAAAAATTAAAAAGGATATTGTGACTTTTTTTATCTCACAGTTCTGGGTTTTTTTTCTCATAATTGCAAAATAAAAACCCACGTTTCTGACTTCTTTCTCACAAATGCGAGTTTGTATAACACATTTTTCTCTTGTAGTTGTGAGTTTATATCTTGCAATTCTGACTTTTTTCTCAGAATTGTGAAAAATAAAAACTTACAATTGAAAAAAAAGATTGATATGTTCTCAGAATTGTGAGTTTATATCTCAATTCTTATTTAATAACTCACAATTGTGCAAAATAAAGTCAAAATTGCAAAATGAAAACTATCTCACAATTCTGACTTTTTCTTGTAGTTGCGAAAAAAAAATCACAGTTGTGAGTTTATATCACACAGTTCTGACTTAATTTTTCAGAAATGCGAGTTTGTCACAATTCTGAGAAAAAGTATGTAGACTCGCAATTGCGAGGAAAACAGTCAGAATTGCCAGATAAAAAGTCGCAATATATATATATATATTTTTTTAATTCAGTGGCAGAAACGGGCTTCCATACAAAAACTCCTAGGTTTCAAGACTACTAAAATAACAACTCAAAACAAACTACTAAACAAACAGAGAAGCTATTTTTTGTTTATATGTAATATATACAAACTTTTTTTTTCTTTCTTTTTTTAAACAAAACAGAGGGCTCATTAAAATTATTATTTGCCTTTTAATATCCAGTGAATACAGTTAAATGGACCAGGGGCAACTGATCCTAGTTCACTCATCTTTGTCTATGGCATTTCATGCATTCAATCTTCTGTGTCCGGCTGTAACGTGTTGGAGCTTTATTTTATCACACTGCCTTCTTTTTTACGGAAGGTTAAAAATCCACTCAGGAAATCGGCTCATTGTGGTTTGATCCCATGTTTTGGATTTGCATATGGAGCTGTGTGTGAGAAGTATAGATTTCTATACTGATTTTCATGTAGGCTGCAGTTCACTGTGAGCACTGTATGAAAATACCAACACCACAAGCCTAAAGTATGTTTACTCTCTCTCAGGCTTCGTGATCTTCTGAAAGTAAGAGCGAAATCGCACATAGCAGCTGCTTGACAGTGTTCCAAGCACAGTCCATTTGCACAACTTGTAAATAAGATCTTTCCCTTCTTTTAATACGGTCAAGTGCTTAACGTCATCTTTACAAATGACCTGTTTTGTTGGATCATGTTGGAAAACCTGCCCATTGGTGACTGTTGCGCTGTGTCACACATCCGTTTTCTTGCAGCTCCCCTCAAAAGCAGAAACATTCACAACAATGTAAGGATTAAGTAACACAAAAATGAAAATTGCCATCATTTACTTCTTCAGTGAAACACAAAAGGAGAAATTTTGAAGAGTACTTTAGTCACATTTTCCATGCAGTTGCAGGTCTAAGTGTTTTAAAATTTGGCCATATGACTTCTATTTTGAAGTCACACAGTGAACGACAGCTGAGAAGTTTTGCTGTTCACTAAAAATGATGCAAAGACTTGTGAAAGAATTGTGAAATCTTTGCAACATAGTTCAACAGATTCATCCAGAATGTTCTCTCACGATGATTCAGTGAAGAACAAATAAAATTCAGTGAAGAACAAATAAAATTTCATACAGAAGATTCGGAATATAGATTCTGTCCTCTTTCATTGCACTTGAAGAGCAACCAGCACATTCTTTGAAACGTCTCCTTTTGTGTTCCACAGAAGAAAGAAGAGTAAATGCTGGCAAAATGTTCATTCTTTCAACTATTTAATGTATTGAATTGGGGGTAAAGACATGAGGTTTGTGTTTCTGTAGTCTCACATTGGTGGTTGACCGTCAAGCGCCCGTTAAAAGGTGAACGGTGGACTTTGCAAGCCTGACCCATTATGTAGTGTTGGATCGATGCACATCCAAGTCTGTAATTATTGCATGCTTTAGATGCTCAGCACATTTCGTTTAGCTCTGATGCACTTTTACGCTCACGTCTGTTGTAGTGCGTGAAAACTGCCTGTGAATTTTAAGATAACAGATTTCACGGCAGAGTGATCCTATGTCAGTTTGCATGCAAATATTGCTGTCTTCAAACCAGAGGTTATGTCAGGCTTCCAAAGTCCACCTTTCGGGATTTGACGTTCTCAAGGGTAATTAAAAGATTGTATAGTTGCACAGCTGAGCTCTAGTTGTCTTCAGTTATGTCTTGTATTATTTTTGGTTAGTCGTAACGTAGTAACAGGACAGTTGTAATTGAGTGAGAAGTGGAAGAAGTTCCCAGGAAGTTGGCTTTTGGATGGTTTCAATACACGAGATGCTTTTGTATGTCAGTTTGTTGAGCTTTTGATTTTAAAAGAAATATTCGTAATGGTCATTATCGATCATATAGGCCTAATTCATAAGAAGAACTGCCTCTAAACCTTATAAGAAATATTTTCAAATTTGCAATGTCTCATTTAGTTGAACTCAAAGTGACGTGCCATGATACCTTATTGAATGTCTGTGTGGTTGAGTGTAAACCTTGAAACAAAGATGCTGAAAAATGATCAAATAATCAAAATACTACTTTAGAGTTTACTAGATTTGACTAACACACACCGTTGGCATGTTCTGGCCATTCTCTGGGGCTAGTTTGTATGTTGAAATCTCATTTCATCTTGTTCATAAACTGAATATATGAAACAATATAAAGTGCTGCTCATGTTTTATATTTGCTTTTTACAGTAAATAGCAGAGCGGAAAGATTCGGTTCTGAATGTGCAAGGAGGGTTTTCTTATTCTTTCGACATTTGTGTTTTGAGCTATGGATTTTCTATTCGAATCATTTGTTCATGTACATACGATTGAATCACACTTTCTATTTTCTGTGTGGTGACATGCAATAAAGAAATCAAACCCTTCTGATAATTTGGCTGCAAGAGTCTATTTGTACTTTCAAGACAGTTCCTGTTTCTGGTTTTCACTGTGGAAACTCCACTTTAAAAAGAACGAAACTGATGTGTTTTTGTTTGTTCTTTTAGACTTTATACCAAGAATAGCTTTCATTTTGCTTGTCCCCATCATTTATATACTTTCTTACGTGCTGTTGATTTATGATTAACAAATCTGACATTTTCATTTATCTACTGTGTATCTTTGCACATTTGACGCAGTTTGTCGGAACAGCCACAAAGTAAGTGGTGACAAAGCAACTTTCGGTTGCAGTGCAGTGTTAAATACAGTGGGTGTGGACAGCTCGGCAGGAAAGGGACACAAAAACCAGACTGTTAGCTGGAGAATTGTACCAGACAGGACGTATTTGTTGAGCAGAGCTGCTTTTGTACAAAGTTTGACTTCAACTGTGGATTCCAGGAATGTTCCTCTTTTCCACATCAACAAGTATCAGCTTAAAGAGGAAGGGTAGTTACAAATAAGAGTCTGATCTAGGATTTGTCTTAAAGAAATGTGTGCTAAGAGCTTTAGGGGAACATTCATGCCATATGAAGATGAACTGGATTCAGCAGGCATAATAAAAAACTCCAGACAAGCTTCTTTCTGAGTAGAAACCTCTCACTGTAAAGATCCAGTCATGTTTTGAGGTGGGTTCAGATCTTTAAAGCTTCTTCAGAATCTGTTTATATGCCATTCATGCTACATTTATTCACTAACAACTGTATTTTCTAAAAGTTTGTTTCCACCATGCCTGCTGAAGATGTTGGTCCAGGTCGGGGTGAACGGAGAAGGTTACCCTGGCTGTTTCTAGTGCTGGTCATTGCTGCCATCACCTCCTCTTCCCTGTCTGTGATCTCCTTGTACCATGTGCTGGCCCTGAAGGCCGAGGTGGAGGGCTTGAGAGCCGAGGTGGTCCGCAAGAGAGAGGAGCAAAGCGGGAAACTAGAAGAACCCATGAGTGGGGCGGAAAAGCAAACCCATGAGCAGGAAGAAGAAGAGAACAGAGAGAGAATTGAGGTTTGGACCACAATACATATACATCAAATGTTCTTCTAAAATGTTGTGTTGTTTAAATTTGATAGAACTTAATGGTCACAAATACACTTTATGATCAATATGTCAATATGGTACATTTAATGGTAAGTTTAAAACAAGTTAGAGAAAAAGTAATCTTGAGTAAAAGTAATCTGTAATCTAGTCAGAATACAGTTGGTTGTCACTTGGGGAAATTTCCTGAAGGGTTGCATCTCGCTAAATTTAATTTAAGTTTGGGGTCAAGAGTCCAAAAGCTTGTTGGAGAACGCATGTCCTCTAAACCGGAAATTAACCGTGTTAATGTTGCAGTTCATCAGTTATAAAAAACTAATAATATCTGTATTCAGCTCATGTCAGTCCAGTGTTAATGTAGTTCAGTAACAGTGTCAAAGTTCATCATCAACAAAGCTGGGTAGTAACTGATTATATGTACAGTCAGACCAAAGTTTGTTCAGACACCTTCAGCATTTCTTACATTATCAGTTTGTTCACTATAGTTTGGAAACTGGTAATAAAATATGACAAGAACTGACAAGAATTGTGTCAGAACAAATTCATCTTGATAATGTCATATAACTTTGATAGAAAGGTATGAAATGGATTACGATCAACCAAAAATTGAGACAACTATTAGTATGACAATATTTACACAACTATCAGTACTTTGTTGACCAATTACCAAGAAATGCTTAATTTTGTTCAGTCTGTTGTATAAAAAGGTCGCACTGGCAATAGACTACTGAGAATTGTGACGCACTTCCATTTTAAAATCTTACGGCTCAGTTATTTCCGGTTATGCACATTTTCAATGCGCTGTAATAATCTAGTTGACTTAAACACCTAATATAATGAGAGTTCGTAAGATGATTTTTAATTCGGAAATTTTCAGACACAGGAGAAGACATATTCTGATGATACCGTGTACAGAATTTTCCAAACTCAACGGAACATGAAGTTTTAATCCAACATAAACCGATGTGAGAAAGCAGTGGCTGGTAATCATACGTGATTGTTCACCACAGGGTGTCATTGCTGTACAGTGGCCTAATCGCGACCCTGCACTTTGTGAAATCTGATAAATAAGATCATAATGAACCTTTATTTATCTGTATTAAATATGTTAGTCACTATTCTGTCATATTCTATCATCATTTTACTCTATGTAGCCTAATGCCAAAATATGAATATTAATAGTCGCACTGTCAGCGTGTTACTGTTAAAAATTATTTAAACGTTTAACTTTGTTAAATAAGGCATTTACCGCACATTCATTCAGCCATTTTAAACAATGGAATAAGCAGTATGGGCTTGGAATAAGCACCAACGCACACAAACAAATTAGCCATGGTTTTACTACAAATAAAACCAAAAATTGCTATTGAAGTTAAACCATATAACCACAAATTAACTCGGGTTTTACTACACTGTCCATAGTTTAACGATGGTAGGCTATTTGTAGTAAAACTGTTGTTATACAAATGGTAAAAATGAAAAAAAAAAAAAAAACATGGAACTTTTACTATAGTAAAACCATGTTTTTTTAATTGAATAATTTTAAGTGTTTTTCAGTCAGACTCATTTTTGGTCAGTAAAAGAAAAATACTTTTTTGAGAATGCGGCAGGTTAGTGTGGATTTATATTAACATTTCAGCAGGTTGAAGATGATTCATGTTAACGCAGAGAATATGATTAATTGTTTTTTTAAAGAAATGGCAGCCCTAAAATGTAGTAATAATCTGCGTTCTCATGAGAAACTGTCTGTATGTAGGTGCGCTGAACGCTAACCGGAAACTCCCGAGCCGTAACAAGTAGAACGCAGAAGTAATTGTGCAAGTAGTCCATTAAAGAAAAAAACACTTAAGAAAAACATGGTCAGGTCAGAGTATGAATAATTTTTGGCTGGACTTTATATTTTTGGCACTTTTATACTGGTCAAAGTGGCCATTATAATCTACCACACACAATAACCAGCTTTATCAGTTCCGTTCCAATAACAGACCATCTTGAAACTTAAGCTTGTATGAAATGTTTGAGCTGTTATATTCAGCAGGATTTCTGGTTGTCTGTATACAGTATCTGCAAAAGACTGATATGGATGATACCGTAACAGAGCATACTGTCCTGTCAAAAAGGAGCCTGGGTCACACTTCAAACAAAGCAGGCAAGCCCACACTTCTGCTTATTCCGTGTCTTATTCTGCTTATTGTCTTGTCTTGTCTTTTTAGAGTGTTAACTGAGAAGAGCTGTGGTTTTTTTGTGTGTGTATACTGACAGGAATGATGCATTGCACAGATGGTGTAAGATTAAAACCACTCAATAAATAAAAACATGCACAATGTGCAAAAGCGCACCATTAGACATTTGCATATCCTGTCGCTTTATGAGTCACTGAATGCGAAAACCTTATAATATTATTATTAGAGTTGCACCGCCATAATCGTCATCTCAATACAGACAGTACTTTTAATTGTGTTATAAGAATACATTTATGTTCACAATAAATTGATTACATGTTTGTTTGTTTTTCTTGTTTTCTCCTATGAAAACTTGTTTCCACAGAATCCCAGCCCTGCTTACAAATGATGGCAAACAACAAGAAGAAAACTTTCCAGAAAGGTACTGGAGGAGTGTGTAAATTTAAGTCTATGCCAATGAAAGTTAAATTACTTTCAAGCAATTCATCTTATCAGTTATGACCTTGCTTTTGCTAGTGCCATGAAAGCATTCATTGCACTGTGAAAATACACTGTAACTTTCAAAACTCAAAACTGAATTCCCAGTCCAAACAGAGCATTTGTAATTACTGGCCTGATGTTCTAAACATCTGCAACTTTGTTGCATTACAATGATAAATTCCATCTATAATGATGTCTGTCCAGAAACTTGGCATGGTGAGGTATAAAACAGGAAAGCTGTATAAATGTAACACCTACTACTCTGCATATCCATCGGAGAAATACCGGTGTTAAAATAGCATTATATTTTTACAAGGTGGCAATTTTTTATTAATTTATACAATGTGATTATTTATTTTTATTATTATTATTTTATTTTTTTTCAGAGTTTGCTTTGGAAATATGCACAGCCATTCCATGGCAAGTCGGACTGAAGCGTGGCTCGGCTCTGGAGGAAGAGCAGGGCACCATTTTAGTCAAAGAGGAAGGATTCTTCTTTATCTATAGTCAGGTATATCAATTCTCAATGTATGGCATATGTATGACTCATAAATGATCTTTGAAACATCCCAACTCCGTGCTCAGTGTTTTTCCCTCATTATTTCAAGCTCTCCTTTTCCCAGGTTTACTACACAGACTCCACGTTCGCCATGGGCCACATCGTGATTCGTATAAAGAAAAACGTTGTGGGAGATGAGAGTCAGCACGTCGTTCTGTTCCGCTGTATTCAGAGCATGAATCGAGTCAACCACTTCAACACTTGCTACACTGGAGGTGAGCGTGAAAAGTCCTGCTACTTTGTTAGTGCAGTTATGTGAATCTCACAAAAAAGATCCAGGTCATTTCTGTTTGTTTTGCATTGAGACATTATTAGCCTGACAGTGTATCACAATTCCTCAAAATTCTTTATTTTATTTAATTTCAGAGTATTTATACATGGTAGTATAACAGCAATGCTGACTACATTGTTTTAAATATATATTTAAATTATAAATACTCTGAAATAATGTATATATACACTACCAATCAAAAGTTTTGATGAAAAGATTTTTAATGTTTTTCAAACGAGACTCTTCTGCTCACCAAGCCTGCACAGCAAAAACGGTTTGCAATATTTGTACTATTTAAAATAACTGTTTTCTATTTGAATATATTTTAAAATGTAATTTTATTCCTGTGATTTCAAAGCTGAATTTTTAGCATCATTACTCCAGTCACATGATCCTTCAGAAATCATTCTAATATTCTGATTTGCTGCTCAAAAAACATTTTTTATTATTATTATGTTGAAAACATCTGAGTAAAAATTTTTTTTCAGGTTTCTTTGATGAATAGAAAGTTCAGAAGAACAGCATTTATCTGAAATAGATATCTTTTGTAACATTTTAAAGCACTTTTTAACAATTTAAAGCATCCTTTCTAAAAATTACTCAACTGTTTTCAATATTGATAAAAATAATAAAAAAATGTTTCTTGAACAGCAAATCAGCATATTAGAATGGTTTCTGAAGGATCATGTGACACTGAAGACTGGAATAATGATGCTGAAAATCTGGCTTTGATTGATCACAGATATAAATTACATTTTAAAATATATTAAAATAGAAAGCAGTTATTTTAAATACAAATATTTCAAAAATACTACTTCCTATGAAATAACTGCAGGCTTGATGAGCAGAAGAGACTTATTTAAAAAAAAAAAAAAACATTAAAAATCTTACTGTTAAAAAACTTTTGACTTGTAGTGTATTGTCAGTACTTTTATAAATTGCGCTTCGGGTGTCCCGTGTTCGAATCCCGCCTCGTGGACCTTTCCCGAGGTTATTTTTTTAAGCTATATATATATATATATATATATATATATATATATATAATTTTTTTCTTGTGGTTTTGGGTTGAACTATGACTCAGACATATTACAGAAACTAGACCACATTTGTTTTCACATAGTCCGAGAGTCCAGAAATAGCACAGACAAGAAAATGTGCAGGGAAATGTCTTTTTTTTTTTCTTTCTTTCTTTCAAATTGTGTATCAAGACATACTGAGAATAATAGTACTGATGAAAATGTCTCATAAGGAAAGGGCAATGCTGTACAGTAAGGATAAATGTATATTGTACCTATTATTAGACATGAAAGTAACTGAGCATGTGATGTGCAGGCGTAGTGAAGCTGGACTCTGGAGACAGACTGGAGCTTCTGATACCTCGTACCCACGCAAATATCTCTCTAGATGGGGATTCCACCTTCTTAGGAGCAATAAAACTGGCCTGAGTGAGGAAATGAGCTTTGGATCAGACACTGAATGAGACTGGATAAGCTTGGGTGCACATATATGATTATTCATTTGGATAAGTATTGACACGCACTGGACATCATGGATACAAGAGCTGCTTTATGCTGTGGAGTATTCTTGAAAATGTCTTCATGGAACTATTTTTGCACTTGCTTTGGTTCACACTTCAGTGGCGTTTCATCAGACATGCACAAAATTGACTTTATTTACCACAAACTGATGTTCCTCCATGTCCCAGTTCATAAGTCTAAATAATCTTTTATGAAAATGTTATAACATGTAACGTCTTGGAAATTACTTTTATCTTAACAAAGGCCAAGCCCTTTTTGTTTTCCACTTCTTATCTCTAACCGCCTGACTCATTTAGGTATGTAACACCCCTTTTTCACTATCCACTCAGTTTCGGGTGTATTACATCTTATCCCACTCAGCATTTTCTGTTTAATAAATGTTCCTATTTTACTCTAAAATGATTTGTAAACACAATTTCAAGTCGATTTTAACATCCTTGCTTGTCTTTGTGGACAGGACTATTTAAATATTATTCAGAATATCTGTTATGGAATAATACCTCAGTATGTGCTTTGGTTAATAAAATATCATTTTAACTAAGTACTTTGACCATTTTAGCATGATTGTTTGCTTTCATCAGTGATGGGGAAAAACGGCGTTACTAACAGCGTTATTTTTTCAGTATCGAGTAATCAAACTACTGTTTCCTCAATGCAATAAAATGCGGCGTTACTATAATCTATTATAATATTATAATTTTATTTGTCAGTTTATCAGCGTAACTTTACCTGTATTTGACGAGCCGTAAACTCTAGTGTGAAGAGTTTACTATTATTAGACGTCGTTTTTTCTAATACACACGAAAAGAAAGATACAGAGCGAGAGACTCTTATAACATGTAGAATTGACGTGCACCATGTAAACCATATACTTCGGTCAAAATAACAGAGTTTTTTTGGAATTCATCACCTTTAAGAACTGCCGGTTCTTCGGGTAGGCGGAACTAATGCTTAAACGGCAATCTCATTGGCTGGCGCTCATCTATTATCGTCCCTGTTTTGATTTCACCAAATCAGTTTAAGCGAACGCAGACAATGTGATTAATATTCAGAAACCCAGCAGCTCATTATTTCTTAGTCCGTTTTATATTGTTATTAGTACTAGAATTCGTAGTAGTTTTGTTATCTTGTCAGTTTCCCCCCCCTTTTTTATTTTTTTTACAAAAACACTAAATTACAAACAATATCTTTAGTACCACCACCAGTCTTAAGTTCAGTCAAAATGACAAATATGCATTCATACATGGTTATTCTAATTACTGAAGTTCTAATAATGCTAAATTATCTTAATATCATATTATATAATGCTTGACTGACTGCTAAATGTACTTTCAGATATTTAAAAATCTGTGCCATAAAGCTTTATGTACATACAGGATATCAGATATTTAATGTTAGTCTGGAAAAATGTTATTCATTTCATTCGTGTTATTTAAATTTCAATAATTTAACATATTTAATACTGGGGGCATCCAAGTTATTTGACATATTTGAACATGTTTTAAAAAAGTAACACAATAGTTATTTTCCCTGGTACTTACTTGGTAGTTACTTTTATAATGATGTAACTCAGTTACTAACTCAATTACTATTTGTCAGAAGTAACAAGTAACTATAACTAATTTCTTTTTTTAAAGTGACATGCCCAACACTGGCTTTCATGCATCCGTATATGCATGAAAATGTAGCCTTCGTGTTTTTACCAGCAGATGGAGACATTATCACAGTGTGGAAAATATAGTAAGTACTTGCTTTGTGTTGAGTGCTTCAGATGGCTACAACAGACAGAATATGCTATGTATATGCTTCTGGTGTATGAATTTGTCAGCCGCATCTCATACAGAAACAATCATAATGTTGCAGGCCACAAGTGACACGTTTATGAGCTTCATGGAGAGTGGTCTTGTTAGCTTTTATTTTTGAGTTATTAACAAATCAATTGAATACAGTTGTATTACAATTGTATTACATTAAACCTTTAAAGTCCTTCACATAATTGCTTGCATTGCAATTTCCAGGGCAAATCCTTTTCTTTGATTTAGATCACTGAGAGAGATGCACAGAGTTTGGCAAAGTATTGGTGTAATATAACCAAATCCTTGAATAGCTCACCCACGGAGAGACTACACTTCTAAATCCTGTCACTTGGGGAGCCTGAGGAGCCTGAGGAAGTGATGGGTACTTTAAGATCGTCTCTCAAGCTGAGGTATTGACTCCTCAGCGGGGATGGAACGGCCCCAGATTCAGAGATCAGATCAGTCAAACACACTTGGACTCTGTTGGGAGGCTGAATGAAGATCAATGTGCAGCGTTCAGCAAAGCTTCTTGCTCCATTCCTTTTGATTATTTTTCAAAAAAGAGATTGCTCAGTTGAGACTCTGGGTTTTTAAAAGAATGCTCTATTGATTTTGCTCTCAAAATGATGACTTTTCTTTTTAAAACAGGCCGTCATGAAACTCACAGGCTGTCGTGCTGATCATTTTGATGTTCATCTGCTATTCAGCTGATCCCCCAATTTCCTGATAATTCACTCACCTACATGTGATCTGAGATGTCTTCAGTTGCGAAGAAATGAAAGTTTTTGAGCAAAACAATCCAGGATTTTTCTCGATGTAGTGGGCTTCAATGGTGGCCAACGGATTGAAGGTCCAAAATCCAGTTTCAGTGCAGCTTCAAAGGGTTCTACATGATCCCAGCTGAGGATTAAGGGTCTTATCTAGCAAAATAATTGGTAATTTTTTTTTTTAAACAATAAAAATTTATATATTTTTTAAACAAAAATGCTTGTCTTGTAACGTCACGTATTACATAGTCCCATTGGAAAGGTAATACATGATGTATATGGAAGTACCGATCCAGTGTTTACAAAGCAAACATGCAAAGAAGGTCAAACGCCTTTTACAATAAAAGGTAAAACAACGTCAAACGATTTTGAAGTTGCATGAGAAAATAAAATTGTTTTTTGCCCTACCCTACCTTTTTGAACTGAAGTACACAAAGAACTAACCATGCGTGACTTTTCCAAAATGATCGCGTAATGAGCTAGTGCTAGATGAGCATTTGTGGTTAAAAATTATATAAATTGTTTTTTTTTAAAGAATGATTACTCGTTTCACTAGATAAGACACTTATTCCTTGGTTGGGATCGTGTAGAGCCCTTTGAAGCTGCATTGACACTGCATTTTGGACCTTCAACCTGGACCTTGGCCACCATTGAAGTCCACTATGGAGAAAAATCCTGGAATGGTTTTCTCAAAAACCTTCATTTCTTTGCAACTGTAGACAGAAAGACATGAACATCTTGAATCACAGGTGAGTAAATAAGGAATTTTTATTCTGGAAGTGAACTTCTCCTTTAATCGGTGGTGTATGCTTTTGTTGAAGCCATTGGCCGTTTAACAGCAGATTTTGTGATGAAAAACTAAATTACCCGTGATGTTGTACAGAAAATTTCACCAATCAGAGAATCGAAACAAGAAAAATGCGGCTCTGTAGCTCCGCCCACTCCAATGAAGTTTCACAAATGATATAATCGAGTTTTCCTACTTAGGCTTTCAAAATACTTACATTTTTGAATATATGCATATTTTTTCAGTGAACTTAAAATGTGTTGTTTCTATCCACAAGTTTCCTACGCCCCATGAGG
>JAHKKF010537535.1:21081-46099 GCA_019740295.1 Labeo calbasu
AGTCAGTCATAATGTTCTTTAATAATGGAAGTACCGACCCAGTGTTTACAAAGCAAACGTGCAAAGAAAGTCAGACGTCTTTTACAATAAAAGGTAAAACAACGTCAAATGATTTTGAAGTTGCATGAGAAAATGAAATTGTTTTTTGCCCTACCCTACCTTTTTGAACTGAAGTACACAAAGAACTAACCATGCATGACCTTTCCAAAATGATTGCGTAAAAGATGAGCATTTGTGGTTAGTTTATACATTTTTATTTTTTTTAGAAAATGATTACTCGTTTCACTAGAGAAGACATTTATTCCTTGGTTGGGACTCTCGTGAATTCTCTCACCATAAGCAACAAAGTGCAGATGTACGTATGATGTCAGAGATTCATTCATTAAACAGTGTATAGGCATCTTCATTGATTATAACGATATTTTTTATGTTTTTTTTTTTTTTTTGCTTAAACTTAGACTGAAGTCAGTCATAATGTTCTTTAATAATGGAAGTACCGACCCAGTGTTACAAAGCAAACGTGCAAAGAAAGTCAGACGTTTTTTACAATAAAAGGTAAAGCAACGTCAAACGATTTTGAAGTTGCATGAGAAAATGAAATTGTTTTTTGCTCTACCCTACCTTTTTGAACTGAAGTACACAAAGAACTAACCATGCATGACCTTTTCAAAATGATTGCGTAATGAGCTAGTGCAAGATGAGCATTTGTGGTTAGTTTATACATTTTTTTTTTTTTTTTTAGAAAATGATTACTCGTTTCACTAGATAAGACACTTATTCCTTGGTTGGGACTCTCGTGAATTCTCTCACCATAAGCAACAAAGTGCAGATGTACGTATGATGTCCGAGATTCATTCATTAAACAATGTATAGGCATCTTCATTGATTATAATGATATTTTTTATGTTTTTTTTTTTTTGCTTAAACTTAGACTGAAGTCAGTCATAATGTTCTTTAATAATGTAAATGTTTTTAAATGTTAATTTACGAAACTAAAGTGTTATTGTTAGTAACTTACAATGTTTTCATTGAATTGTGATCAAGATAAATACAAAACCATTTCTTACGACACCCATATCTGGTACTAAAAAGACTGGATAATGACGTGTGTTGTCAATAGATTACACTAACATTAGGCTACTTTTAGCCTTAACATAGAGTTGATTCACCCTCCGCCTATGGTGGTATATGTATCCATGATGGGGAATCACTATCACTGTGTAGTTCAGCAGAGTTAAATGAAGACCGTGAGTTGACTGCATATGATGGTGATGAAAGATGAATGCTAATTCAGTTCTCTAAGTAATGTTTGGATGAAAACAGCACTTTTTTCTTTTTTTTCAACCATATTTCATTAGTTTTTCCTGCTGTGATAAACGGAAAGAGAGATAAGCAGAAAGAACGTGTGAAGTGTGTCTTGAGCGTGGAGAAACCATGAGGAGATGATGGAAAAAGGTGCAGCCTGCAAGGAAAACTCCCCGTGACTGGCATATCTTCCACTTTCAAACCCTTCTCACATTCCCTGTTACTATTCTTTCATCCTCGTTTTACCTTTTCCAGCACCATCCCAGAAAATTCTAGGTAGGAAAAGAGAGATAGTGGGAGGGAACGAGAGGATGGCTGAGAGAAATGAGAATACAGCATTTTTACAGCCGCTTTTTATCCACCTAAACACATGTACTGGTTTACTTGAGGCAGTTTTGTGGCCGAGTTCTTTTAAATGAATATGTAGTCAGAGTATTTTATCCTACAAGACTGCATATGAATTAATCATAAGACGTGTGTTATGACAGGTCCTCTGCACAGTTTAATCCTCGTAGAGTTTAAATATTTAAATTTGTTTAAACATTTAGTATAAACATGAAATATGAACTTTATGAGAGGTTGTGGAGAGTTTTAAGGATAAACAATTTTAATGTAACTCAAAATTAATCACTATCCAGTGTTTCTTAGGCACAAGCAGGCCAAATCTTTTAGCCTACATCTTAAAAACGATCAACACATATTCACATCTCGTGTTGCAGAAGACACAAATATGCAGATACAAATGCTTAATTATATAAATCATCATACATTATACATTATTATATTAAAGGATTAGTTCACTTCCAGAACAAAAATGTACAGATAATTTACTCATCCACTTGTCATCCAAGATGTTCGTGTCTTTCTTTCTTTAGGTGTAAAGAAATTATGTTTTTTGAGGAAAACATTTCTGGATTTCTCTCCATATAGAGGACTTCTATGGTGCCTGCGAGTTTGAACTTCCAAAATGCAGTTTAAATGCAGCTTAAAAGAGATCTAAACCATCCCAATCGAAAAAGAAGGGTCTTATCTAACGAAACGATTGGTTATTTCCTTAAAAAAATTACAATTTATATACTTTTTAACTTGAAATGCTCAGCTTGTCTAGTTAATTATGGGTTCAATTCCAAGG
Organism: Labeo calbasu; assembly: GCA_019740295.1. Lineage (NCBI taxonomy): Eukaryota > Metazoa > Chordata > Actinopteri > Cypriniformes > Cyprinidae > Labeo > Labeo calbasu. The sequence goes on from JAHKKF010537535.1 coordinate 23,519, forward strand.
CACTGCAAGAACTAAAAATGTTTATCTTGAATGCAATGTAAATCATTCTGGAAAAAAACAAATGCATAAACGTATATTTATACCAGCCTCCATGTTATAGCAAAGTGAACTGAAATAATGCAGATATTGCAATAATGATATTGAATTTATTCAAATAGTCAAACCTTTGGCTTGATAATAGAAATACAGAACATAATTGAAGCCCTAAAATGCGTTTAATTGTAATAAAAGTTGATATAAACATTAAGCAGAAGTCACTTCTAAAGGGCCGTGAACACCAAGAGAAATAACTATATAAGTCCACACCAATGTACAATAATATTCTGTTTATTCTAAGTGCAAATTTTAAGTTTACATTAAAGAAAATTTACTGTACTATTTAAAAATGTTATATAAAATTTATATTTTACTAAATATTTTGCAAACTAAAATTGCTGTTAAATCAAAACTATATGTCTAACAAAGTTATGTTCCAAATTTGAAGTTGATATCACAAAAACTGAGGTTCCTCTGATATTTTATGTAGACGCTATACCAAAAATACACAGCGGGTGACAGCTGTACTGTCCTGTCAGAAATGTATATATTTCTGTCACAATATTATTTCTATCACAAAATACTTACCAAATATGGAAAAAAACCAACAATATGTGTTTTGTCAAGATTAGAGAAAGATTTTATTATAAAGCCACTAGGGGAAGGAGGTTGCTAAAATGTTTTAAAGTACCAGTTCCATGGTAAAGCAATGTCCGATTGTAAAAGCTGTATAAGAGGCTCAACTCCTGCTGCAGAAAACATCCCCCAAACCATGACACTTCCTCCTCCACCTTTTACTGACTTCTTTACACGGTTTAGTCTTCTTTAGTCTTTCCTCCGTTTGACGCCAAACAATCCCGGAAAAAAAACGTGGAACTTTGACCAATGAGAGGACAGTTTACTCGCGCGTGACTTGTATTACCACATTTGGTCCGTTTAGAAACTTATGAATAAAAAGCAACACTGTGATAATTTTAACCCCTGTTTCGGAACAAAGCAATCAATCTACAGGTGTGAAAGCACCCTTAGACATCTCTTAAACATACCGAGACTGATCCTTAACCTGTTCAGCACTGGCAAGCAATTCCAGCTGCAGTGCTGAACCGATTCCCCATTGAGAGTCTCTGAATTATGCTGTTTTGTTGTGCATTTGGCTTATGTGGACAACCAGCCTTTTGAGGGGACTTGAACAAATTTGTGTCATTGTAAACCTGCAATATTCGGGAAATCACATATTTGGAACAACTAACTTGTTTTGCAGTGGCTAAGAGTGCCATTCCTTTGGCCTTCATCTGGACAACCTCCTGTCACAGGGTTTCAATAACCTTACAATTTCAGTAAAAATCAGAGGAATGCTGCCAGTTAAATAGGGTTTGATATATAATTAAGGAAATTAGCACCAGGTGCACCATATTAACACCAGTAACTTGTATATATCTGTAAGTATTCTCAATTTTTTTTTTTTTTTTATCTTTAATTTACCAAATATTTCATTTAAGTTTTTTATTCTGTGCATTAATGCATTTATGCATTAAGTTATGAAATATCCTTAAAAATTGCCTATCTACACCTGTTAGGATAACTTCAAATAGAACTCAGCAGTGACCTTGAAATTTAGGAAATTGTAGGTTGTTCTATGATTCTGTTGTTATTGTAAGTGTTACGCTATGTGTTAGATACACAAAGTTCCAGAGTTATGAAATAAGTAGAAATCCGAATAATTGTGTTTCTGCATTTTCAGTATTGTAAATTTCCAGAGTCATTGCACAGTTTGAGAACCACAGTGAGAAAAACAATAGAAAGGGCCAGAGTGCACTGGAGATGGCCGCGGTTCAAACTATAATGGAGAGCAGAGAAAAGGCCGGGCCAAGTGAAAGGCCAAACATGCAATCAGCCAATGTCTTTAAAGGCTTTACAAACAGAGCATCTGGCGGTGCAAATGTCTATTGAGCGCGGGGTGAGGGGATTGGTCGGCCTCATGTCTGAATGTGTCAGCCAGGCAACGCCCCCCCTCCCAAAAATGTCTTTGTGTGCTGCCATGGCAACTGCTGGTGTGTTGGCGGAAGCTGATGTCATTGTGAATGTGCTTCTGAGGAGAAGGGAGGCGAATGGGGTGATGGAGAGAAAGCAGGAACGGCGGAGACATTTTTGTCCCACAGGAAATGAAACAAGCTGTGCACACACTGTGGCTGGCCAAACACTGATGAACTCATTCACACACTCATTTACATACACACTCTCACAAAACTGCGGCCTGCTTTCCATTTGTTTCCCCAAATCGGCATCCAAGTTTCTTCCTTTATCTGCCCTCGCATCTATGTTCTGCTATTTATTTGTGTCTTTTTTTTTTTGTCTCTTCCTCTCCGAGAACTGAAACAATAAGGTATTAAAATCACTGTACATTAAAAACAACTGGAGAACAGAAACCAGAACAAAATTTGTTTCAGATTTTTTACATATTAGACATATTAATTAAAGGTTTTTAATTCAACCCATGTAAGATGTTTGGGGTTTTTTTTTACCCCAAAATAACATTTGCTGAAATAAATAAATACATTTAAAAAAGTTCTCTATCAAAATGGCATGAGAGTTTGTGCTAGTGCCGTCACGATACCAAAATTTTGACTTTGATACCTGACTAAAATATCACAATACTACTACTGAACTGATACTACCAAAAAAAAAAAAAAAAAAAAAAACATAGAACAGAAAAAGTAATTGAACAATGGATTATCCAAATGGAGATCATAGTTATTTTATCTATTAAAACAAAGCATTTCATCCCCACTTAAAAATAAATAAAATAATAATCACATGCCAGTGCCACTACACAGGATTATGGTGAACAACTACTGAGCCAACAGGTATTTAAAGACCTTTATGTTGGTAAGTTATCTTAAAGGATAAAGCCAAATCTTATTTCATGATATAGTAATTTTATTTCACAACAATTTATATCATGACATAGTCATTTTTTGTTATTTTGTTTTCAATAATTAATAAGAACCTAGATGCAAATAACAAACTAAAGGACAACTACAATAAAACAAAGACACAAATTAAATAAAGAGGGCCCTATGAAGTATGTTTTATTTTTTATTTTTTTTCCTAAATTCCATTTTAATTTTTCTAGACTCTGTTTGAATGGTTAAAATATTTATCAAAAAGCAATGTCTAATTAATTGAAACCATGAAACTTGCAGAATTTAACAGCAGTTTATTAAGTTTAAAACATGTGTTTAAGGCCCTATGAAATACATTTTATTATTTTTCTCAAATTCAGTTTGTTTGTGAATCTCTGTTTTCCATTCATTTTCTGGATTCTATTTTAATTGTTACATTACATTTTAATAATCAAAAGCATGTCTAATTAATTTATAAAGGATAATTAAATTTGATAAAGAATTAATTTATTATAGGCTATTTATTTCTTTTCTTTTTTCCCCCACCAGAAATACTGTGTTGTGTATATACAATTGTCTGGTAAATAAATTCTGGAAAATATTTTTTTTCTGAGAAATATTCCAAACTCATTGTTTTATTTTTATTATTATTATTATTATTATTATTATTATTATAGTAGTAGTAGTACTATCTTCACTTAAAGTAATATATTAATATATTTCTAGCTGTCAAGTTAAATCCAACATTTATTTTGACAGGTTGCTATGAAGACCTTAAGGGTCTTCATTATCCACCTTATTTTTCAATGTGGAAGTAAGCTGTTTTCTGGTAATGTGTTAGACATCCGGTTCATAATCCACCATAGGGAAATAACGAATATCGAAGTGCAGTAAACGGTAAAACAGTTTGCACTACAAACCAGTGTGTTCATAATTAAGATAATACATTAAAATAATATGGTAAGACACACCAGTTTGCAATATCAAGCAGCAAAACAAGCTTTTTGTGCAGCTAAAAATAGCTGGAAGTGGATGAAACCAGAAGCCAGACAACTAACACAGACACGCAGAAATACGGCTCTTATTTAAATGCATTATGGTTATAAATGCTTATTTAAATCTTAAAGTACCGGTACTAGTAAAATGCGGAATTGTATCATTTTTAAAAGCAGGGTATCGCAATACTTTTTAAGTACCGGTATACAATACTACTTTGTACCGTTGTCAGCACTTGCCAGCTCTTCAACTAAAAAATGAAATTGGATTAACCCTTTAACTGTCACCCCCGTTTTTAAACATAGACATGAAAGTGCACTATATTCAACTTTAATTTGTCATAATTCATGAACACATATATTTTCTAATTTGAATTTGAAGTAGCATTTCAATGGTAATGAAATGTCAGATTTTAAAATGGGTTTCAAAAGATTAATTTTGAAGTTTTAAACATTCAGTTGATATATACTTTATGATTATTTCTATTTCTATGATTATGCAAGAGTCAAATACACAATTAATTTGCTAGATTGGATTCCTGATTTTGCTGGTCTCCCAGCCTGTGGGTGGAAAGCTTCACCAGGTTTGTAGGCCGGCAAAATAACTCAACATATTTTTTCTTTTAACTTTTCTGCTATGCAGTTTTATTCTGTAGTATTTGACACCTGGCAGAATATTAAATTATTAAAAAGACTTAAGACTCAGTATAAATTTTATTCAGACTTTAAAGTTTATTTAAAGGTAAAATTCCTTAGCGTCCAGTTACACCAAATACAATTACAAAAATGTTTTTAGACTGGTTTCCCGAATGTTTCGTCAATCTACCATTGACCCAGATAGATAGACCCAGAACTGCATACTTGTGTCAGAGTTGTTGTGTCAGATTTGTTGGACTGCTCAGGTGATGTTTTCAGAGTTGACCAGTTCAACCTACCAGTTTACATCTGTTTCTGTACAGTATGTTAGATATGAGAAGGTATTTTGACATAGGTGTTACTACATAATTCAAACATTATACATATATAATTTTAAAACTGTTCTTATTTAATGTACACATTAAGAAATGTGTATGTGGTGACTTTTTCCTGAATAGGCTTATAGAGGGGAAGAGCAATGGCTTCATCAGCGTCACAAAAACAAGGACAAGAGAAAAAGTTTGGAAACATCCCCAGTAATTTTATAATTAAAAAACTGCTGTAAAAAACACCCAGTTCCAACAGTAACAAACTGTTTTCTTGACCTAATAAATTTCATGTATATGTAACCCTGGACATCAAAACCTCATAAGGGTCAGTTTTTTGAAATTGGGATTTATACATCATTTATACATGAAAGCTGATTAAATACACTTTCCATTGATGTATGGTTTGTTAGAATAGAACAATATTTGGCTGAGATACAACTATTTGAAAATCTGGAATCTGAAGGTGCAAAAAAATCAAAATACTGAGAAAATCGCCTTTAAAGTTGTGCAAATGAAGTTCTTAGCAATGCATATTACTAATCAAACATTACGTTTTGATATATTTACGGTAGGAAATAAAAAAATATGTGTAATGATTTTTGACATAAAAGAAAAATCAATCATTTTCACCCATACAATGTATTTTTAGCTATTGCTACAAATATAATTGTGCTACTTAAGACTGGTTTTGTGGTCCAGGGTCACATATGTATACATAAAATGGTGCTTATTCATTGTCCTCTTCAGCTCTGTCATCCTCCAGTAGTCCTCTGGCGGAGGAGCTCCAGTGCTCAATCTGTCTGGATGTGTTCACTGATCCAGTCAGCACTCTGTGTGGACAAAATTTCTGCAAGAGCTGCCTGAACCAGTGCTGGGACAAAAGTCAGACCTACAAACGTCCATTATGTAAAAAAAACATTCAGTAAAAGACCTGACCTCAGACAGGTTGTGCTGCTCTTTAAGGAAAAGTCTTGTCAGAGTAAATCTGAGGTTCTCTGTGACATCTGTTATGGTATAAAGATGAAAGCAATGAAGATGTGTCTGGTGTCTCAGAGCTCTTACTGTGAAACTCACCTTGAACCTCATCACGTGTCCCAAATTTAAAAAAAACACAAACTGATAGATCCAGTGGAGAATCTTGAGGACTATATATGCTAGAATCATGAGCAACCTCTGGAGCTGTTCTGTAGAAATGGCACGACATGTGTATGTTTGCTTTGCGCTGTAACAGACCACAGGAATCACAAAACTGTTGCTGTAGAGGAGGAGAGCAGAGAGAGGAAAGTAACAACGTAAATACATGTTTTAACAAAATGTTTCTCTTAAAGGGGTCATCAGATGCTAAGTTCACTTTTACATGTTGTGTGAACATTAATGTGTGTTGGCAGTGTATGTACAAATCTACCCTATAATGATAAAAAATCCATACAGTGGTTTTTAATTAATCTGTAAAAATAATATTCCCTTTTTCAAATCAAGCCATTCTCAGATGCCTGTTGTGGTGGCATCACACCAACAGAGGCCGCTGGATGTAACAGTGAACATAGTGGTCGTCATTTACCCGACATCTGAGCTGCTGAAGATGCAGTGGATTATGTTTGTTTGTGAAGGGAAATCGCTCCCGATCTACATATATCCATCTATGTTCGTGCGAATCATTTGTGATCCAGCTTCACTTACAGCAGAAGTGAGTATGAGGGTTTTTTAATGAATTTTTGCGATCGCCTTTCCTAATAATGCCGAGTCCCAACTCAAAGTTTAGCGGCTAAACGCGGCTAAATGCGGCTAATGTAAACACTCTACAGAGAGAAGAGAAGGGCGCGGCGAGCAGAGCTCATTTGCATTTAAAGCGGCCTCGACCAGAATAGGATGATTTTTGCAGAGCTGATTTTGGCAAGGTAAAAGGGTGTTGTTTTACACTACCACTGAGGATTTTTAACCAAAGTATATTATAGACTTTTCATTAAGACCCTAAAGAATTATATAAACTTGTGGAGAATGGGCATCCGATGACCCCTTTAAATGCTGTTTTATATATAACTCTTTATTTGAACTCCATTTATTAGGGGCCAAGCACAGAAGGTGCAAAGTCACCTATTGTATCCATTAGAATTCTTCTTCTTCTTCTTCTGCTCTGGAAGTCTATAGCTGCCAATAGAACTGCTTGCGGTAAAGTTGTGTAATTTGGCACACTGATAGAGGACAGTCTCAACATCAACCATAGCAAGTTTTGAGTCTCTAACTCAGACTCTCTAGTGCCACCACTAGTTCAAAGTTTCAATCATTTTATGCTAATAACTTTTGAACCGTAAGGTCTAGAAGGAAGATTCCTTGGCTCACGCCGAGTCAAACGGACACCAAAATTTAAAAATTGTAAGGTTTAGGTTTTTTTGCTATTTTTAATAGTTTTTAAAACCTACTTTTCGAACTCATCCTAGACGGCTTGTCTGTGTTTTACCAAAATTGGCTCAGATCATCTTCAGACCATGCTGGAAAAAAGTTGTGGAATTCAAGTTAAATTTATAGTAAAGTAGTAGTACTGACGGCGCTTCAGGAATCTCTAATCCAGTTATCGCTTTAGCTGAATAAAAACGCAGACAGAGGAATTTTAACTGAGGAAACTTGAAGACAATAAACATACGATTGCTACAATATATAGTTTGTCTGTGTTCTTCAAGCAATCTTGGGTATTTTTATAAGGATTAAGTATATTTATAATGCAATGCTAATCGACATAGCCTTTATTATAAAATAGTATGATTTCAGCCTCATTTTGTAATATGAAACCATGGCTGATCACACAAGGTTATTTCAAACACTTGACTATGTTATGAACTTAATTTGGAGAAAAAGCATGCCAGTAAATAATATCTTTGTTGGACAACAGGTTTGTAAACAGGCTCATACACATGCAAAACTGCATCGCACACTTGCTATTAGTACAGTTAACGTTATTCAAGGCTCAGACCGATTTTTGACATGCTGCACAGTTTTGACCAAACCAGTTCTAGATCGGAGCTCTTCATTTAGCGATATACTAGTTTCATGTCCGCCTTCAGCATGTCACTCCACACTGTCGCACACAGAAATATGTCAATAACTAGAATTTATCGTTATTATCGCGGGAAGACTAATATTGTGGGGAAAATTTTTGCCGGTATATCGCAAACGATAAGATATCGCCCATCCCTACTCCGCAATGGTTTGGTGTATTGAGACCAAACTTGGTGTGTCATATAACAAGCATGACTTGAGGCTACCTGCAGTGTTTTGGTGCAGTGCCACCTAGTGGTCAGGGGATATGAAAAATTTATATTTTTGCTTATAACTTTTTTTTGAATTGTGAAATCACAAAACTGGTCTCTTTAGATTTGGAGGAGCATGCCGAGTCGAACCACACCAGCCATCTGGGCGTCAACCATTTTGTATTTTGTCAAAAAATGCTATATTTTATGAACGCATTGGTGTATCATTACGAAACACTGTATGTCCCTGGTGAAAAAAACAGCATATGCTGGTAGGTATGTTTTGATGCTGGGATGCTGGTTAGGTATGTTTTGATACTGGTTTAAGCTGGTCCTCAGCTGGTTTAAGCTGGTTCTTTGCTGGTTTATGCTGGCCCTTTGCTGGTTTATGTTGGTCATGTTGCTGGTCAAGGACCAGCATAAACCCAAGTGCAACGCCTTATCGCGTGAGCTACTGAGCAAACTGACTACGTTTGAAAACTCATGTATATGAAGCTGTATATGTGACGACAGTGTTCAAAAGTATCAATTTTCAAATCGCGCAGAATGTTAAAATTGTTTTAAAACCATAATATAATATTCAGCAGTAGTAATTGTCTGAAAATTAGGCTTTATTAATCAAAACTGTGTGTAAATCATACTATGTGTGAAAAGGAATCAAAGTTACTGCCTCTAGCGTTCATTTTAACTGGAAACTGCAGTGATTCGTACATATAGGTACGTTTTTTCAGGTTTGCAGAAATGTATATAGAGGCACTATTTCCAATGAGCCTAAGTTGGACAATACTCAAAGTTGGGGGGCAGCACCACCTTGTGGCCAAAAGTTATAAAGATATTTCCAAAAATGCTAATAATGTTTGAATAAATTGGGTTATTGTAATAAAACTGGTCTCAATACATTCTTTGGGTCATGCCGAGAACATCAATACTAACTGTGCCAAAATTGGTCGAACTTCCTGTCCGTCATATTGATTCGTGTTGAAAACTTACTTTTTCAAACTCTTCCTAGACCGTTGGTCTGATTTTCACCAAAGTTGACTCGGATCATCTTCAGACCATGCTGGCAAAAAGTTATGGATTTCGTGTAGATAAACGAAACAGTTTTTGTTTAACACATTAGCGAACCAATGAATACCAAACTGCGTTTGAGGCTGTGTCTCTACAAAGTTTTGACATATTTGCACCAAACTTTGTATGTGCCATTGTCACCTCACACTAACCACACCACAACAATTTGGTAACAGCGCCACATATTGGTCAAGAGTAATAAATCATTCATTAACCACTAATAACTTTTGATTGCATTAGTCTGTTGTAATGAAAGTGGTCTCAACATATTCCCTGGGTCATACCAACAACATACATAACATTTATGCCATAATTGGAACTCCCTGTCCGCCATTTTGATTTGTGTTGAAAACCTACATTTTGAACTCCTCCATGACTGTTGGTCCAATTTTCACCAAAATCAAGTCAGATCATCTTCAGACTATACTGACACAAACGTTATGCATTTTGTGTCGACAGCCGAAACCGTCGTTGTATAGCAATGCAACAAATTTGAGCCATAATCCCAAAATGACTCAAAATGAGGCTTTATCTGTGCAAAATGTTCACATGTAACTTTGTGGGTGTCATTTTCACCTCTCACTGAACAAACCATAGATTTGATAACAGCGCCACCTATTGGTCAAAAGAAATAACCCATTAAATATCATTACTAGTGGTTGTTATAATGATTTTTAAACCATTTGGACTAAAATCAGTTTAAAATGGCTTCAATTACTATTGCTTCAGTTGCTCTGATGCTTGCTGCCTTGCTTGCCTAGTGCTCGCCCCGTAATTGCTGCTTGCAGCTATATTTATTATTATTTTTATGTATTTATTTATTTATTAAAGTTGAATAGTCTATATGGTGTTTTCTAAAAAGGTGCAGAAGTAAAAATAAAATAATTTGTTAACTGATTTATCAGAAAGCATCAGAGAAAGATAAAGCCGAGAGTATTGAGCTGCTGGAGATGATGGAGCAGAAGCAGAAAGCAGCAGAAGGGCTGGCAGAGGAGATCACTGAGCTAAAGAGGAGAGACACTGAGCTGGAGCAGTTCACGCATACTGAGGATCACCTGCACCTCTTACAGGTCAGTGTCCTTTGTCTGCTCACATCACAGCACAGCACTGCACATGCTGAAGGATTTCTGCTGTAGATTTACCCATTCCTGATCATACCTCCATACGTCTGCAGTTGGACTGAGATCAGTATTAGTGACACTCAGATCAGATAGATGTGACAACTCTAAGGGAAGCTCTGATTGCACTGCAGGAGAGTCTAGATGCGAAACTCACCAAAACTGGTAAGAGTGTCCGATTTTATTGCGACGTATAGGGATTAATTCTGAGCAATACAATTTTAATTGTCCATTGACACACTTTTCTTATTCTTAATTCCTTTACGTATGCAAGCTTGTAATAATATTTTTCTTTCAGGTGCTGAACACAGTGTTCCTGTATCACATTAAAACTTCTCTTATAATCATTTATTGCCATTTGTTTCTACAGTGCTGAAGAGGATGCAGCAACATGCAGATACAATTTAAGATGCACATCTTCACATTGTCATAACAGTAAAAGTTCAGATTAGTATCTTATATCTTGCTTGCAGTGAATGCGACTCTGGATCCTGATACAGCTCATACAAAGCTCATCCCGTCTGATGACAGAAACCAAAGACTGATTGGGATATAGGAGTGGCCAGAGTGTCCATTAACAGGAAGGGAAAGATCACAGAGAATCCTGAGAATGAATACTGGTTGGTCATTTTGAGGAATGAGAATTAGTATCAGGCTTGTGAATCTCCTCCTGTTTCTCTGTCTCTGAGAGTGAAGCCTCAGGTCGTGGGTGTGTTTGTGGATTACGAGGAGGGTCTGGTCTCCTTTTATGATGTGGATTCATGTTCTCATCTTCATTCTTTTACTGGTCAGTCTTTCACTGAGAAACTCTTCCCATACTTTTCCGCTTGTAAAAACGGTGAAAAATGCTGCACCACTGATCATCTCAAATGTCAGACAATGAATGCATTTACACCAAATATTATATAAATAATCTTATTTTTAGTGCTATGGCTACTTGCTGTTGTTAAATGAGATGTTATATCATTTTTACTTTTAATAATTTCCCATCTTTTAATTTTTCTTATGTAAACTTTACTTTTTTTTTGTTATTTTTTTATTTTTATTTTTTCTGAAGGTTCAGACATGTTTCATTGAACCATTTTCTTTCTGCTCCTGTTGCTGTTAAAGTAAAATTACATAAATCTGAATAAAGTCCTTTCTATAATTGGCGATAAATTCATCATTACATTATTTATAGGAGGGACATTTAATAAATATATACACAGCAGTTTGTCCAGATGTTTGACTGCATCCGTTCTGAGATGTGTGCTTGTAATGACTAAATAATAACTTGCTGGCAAATGTAATGAAAGCTTTGTATATGATCTGTGTCCTTAAACTGTAAGATTTTGTTTGTATCTCTGCTGGTTGTTTATTCATGTGCTGTTTGTGGTTTTACATTTTCACCGCCGCAGCCAGAGCCGCTGAAATTGGCTTTAATAATTCATGTGTCTGTGTGGTGAGGAGGGGAAGTTAAAGCCTATTTATCAAACCCTCTGTCACAGGACGAAGCAATGAAAAATCACTCTCTCACCACACTTCCATTCAAGGCCTTTAGCTTGAAGGAAAGCACAGACAGGAATAACACTGCAAATGAATATAAAACAACAAAAGTGGCTGCTGTGACAACTTTCTTCAGTTTCTTTTTTATATCTGCTTGTAGATGCTCTTGTCCAGGTCTGGCAGAAGTTTGAAGAGCTGCTGATTTGGCTACAGGGTTGAGACGGATGAAGGTTTTGGTGGATCTTGCCTGCGTTCAAGAGCGTTTTATATTATATTTGTGTAACGGCTAGCCTCTAAAGAATGGATTTGACATTGTATTCAGAAAATGTGCTTTAGATGTTTGAAAACCGGTCAGAAGTCTACACTCCAAAGACACAAGAGCACTCATGTTGGAAAACTAGTTTCTTTTTTCATTGACACCCACAAATAAATAAATAAACTTCTCATAAAACAATTTTAAAGTGCATGTGTTTACTATGTAATATCTTACTCTTTTTGTTGTTGTTGTTTGTTTGTTTGTTTTCAGCAGCATAATGAAATGCAATCAAATTCTCATAATTTTATGTCTTTCTGCCTCAAGAGTTTGTAGCTGTATGCATGAGAAACTTGCCTTACACCACTAAGGGAAAGAAAGGCTTAAAAATAGATTGTGTAAAGTTTCGGGGGAGAGTGGAACAACATAAATCAGAGGAATTTATTAATTCCCCAACTCCCCCATACTCCCACCTCCTCTTTTTTTATTTTGTACATCTTTTGAAATGGGTATATATTTAAGTAATAAGCTATACATTGATATATAATAGATTTTGTTGTTGTTGTTTGTTTATTCGTGCATACTATACAAACATATTACTTTTTTGTTTCTTTAACAAAAATACCTTTAAAGAAATATTAATTTATTAGTAGTAGTAGACGATAATTGTGATATTTAAATAATGAAATATAATTATTGCGTTAGAGATGCCGCAGTCTACCAAAATTGGCGATATTTTAAAATAAATAGTATACATAGTACAATATTGCACATAATAATCCAACGCCAGCGTCATGCACAAAACTCTCACATGTACAATAAATTGTTTCATTCATACTCTCGCACAGACAGTCCACAAGGAAGACTTAAGAGTAATAGAATTTACGAAGTTCCAGGAAATTGCTGTAAGCATCCAGCTATCGGTGTAGATGAGTAAAATGCAGAAAGAAATGTTTTATCTATTAAACATGAAGACTGGTGGCACACGATTCCAGCAGACAGTTTATGGTTTGTCTATGTTCTTCAAATCATCTCACGTATTTTACTAAGGATGTGTAATTATATGGTAATGCTAATCAACATAGCATTTATCACTGTAAAGAATACTATAAAATAATATAATCTCTGCCTCATTCTGTGAATCACTTCACAGAATTAAGTTATTTAAATCACTCACTCATCATTATTCTCACCAAAAACTTTGGTATTGTACTAAAAAAAAAAAAAAAAAAAATTAGTCTCTTCTATTTAGTGTAGGGCTGTCACGATTCCTCCATTCAAGTCGAGTTCTTGATTTTTTAAAAATCCTCAACTGTAATTTTTCCATGTGGAGTAACGTTAGCCAGTAAAATACCGGAAGTGACGCATCCCACAAACTCGAAATATTATAATTTACATGTGTGAAGCATCTCAAATTCCATTTCTGCATATTGCTGTGAGGTTGGGTTTATTATAACGTTCATCTGGGAATGCAACATGCCCCATTTCATCAGATTTATAAGGTAAATCATTTGTAAATCTATGCAAACACTGGAGAATATATTAGTATCTTTCTCAATATGACAATTGTTCGTCGCAATTTCAAAATAAAAGCTGAAACACTCTAAGTTCGCTCCTTTTGATGTCCACACATTCAAGAAATTACAGTGACTGCAGCATTTCTGTCTTAAAGAAATGGCTAAATAGTAGCGAATCAATGTGTTTTTGTAAGAAAAATATCTATATCTAATAATCACTTTAATATAGCTTGCGCTGGCTGGTCGTATAGCCAGAAGCAGCTCCGGGAAGATGACATAGGACGTCGGCGATGCATATGCGCTGGTGAGTCTCGTAAAAAAACAACTTTGGCTTACAGGAGCAAAGGAAGCAAAGTTTCCTTACTTTAACGAAAGAAAACCAGTGTCCTCTTGGTTTATATCGAAACCAACATTTTCCTTTATAAAGCCTCGTTTTGAACCGTTATTTTGTTTTGATCTCTCTATGGTGCCTTCCTGTTCATTACTTTTGCTTGGGCGAATGCACAACGTCAGTGTATTAAGTCATCCGCCTGGAGCTGCTTCTGGCTACGACCAGCCGGCACAAGCTAAATTAAAGAGATTCTTACATTTTAAATATGGATATTTTTCCTACAAAAACACATCTATTCGCTATAGGAGGTCTTTATTACCCCCCAGAGCTGTGTGAGGCACTTTTTATTATGGATGGATGCACTTTATTGGACTTGTTTTGGACTGATGGAGAAAAACACCCACCCATGCAATGATAAAGCTTGGAAATGCCAGGATGATTTTTAATATAACTCCGATTGCATTCGTCTGAAAGAAGGAAGTCATATACAGCTAGGTTGCCCGGAGAGTGAGTAAATTATGGGCTGATTTTCATTTTGGGGTGAACTAACCCTTTAAACAAAGATTAGATCGCGCAGTAAAGTGTAAAAGCAATCGTCAGGCCGTTGGCGCCCTCTGCAGGCATTTGTTATAATGTGTAATGTACATCAGCTCTATTGTTAGTAACACATTATGTATTTTAACAGTTTTGTTCGATAAAACCATATGATTACTTGCTTTTGATATTTTATTTGAACTTGCCTCACAGCTATATGTATTTTAAGTATTTTTAAAGGCGTATATCAGTTTTTATTACCACAAAAAAAAAAAACATAATTCTAATTTCCAAGTTTGTTAGTAAAATTGTTAGTAACAGCTCTAGTTTCGTGTTATTTTTGTATGGTCAAAAAGGAAAAACAGAGACGGCTGACTGATAGCATGGTTTGTTTGTTTGTTTGTTTATATTTTTCAAGATTTCTGTGTATATCACAATATATCAGTATGGTTAATTTTTGTGGCCACGATGATCATATAGTGGAAAATCTGATATCATGACAGCCCTGGACTATTATGTACTAAATGAAAAACATACTGAACAAGAATGTTCAGTTTTATTTTTTATTATAATATCTTGTGACATGTACTTTGAATGTACCCAACAAATCTGAATTTTTAAAAGGATGAATAATATATTAAAATAATAAATAAATGATTTATTTTCAATAGTTAGCAAAGCAAAAGCAAACACACTTGTCACCACGCTTGTCCAGGAAACTCAGAGTGATAATACTGAGAATGAGTGGGTGATGAAAGGGAGGAAGGGTTATTTCACATAATGAATGCTCTAATAGGGTGGGTGTCGATACTCTTAGCTGAAAGCACAGCATGTAGTTACTCAGGTCATTACTGACCATGACCTGCTGAAATAATGAAGGTTATTCAGCAAACAGCAGAAGACAGAACACAAGGAATTTTGGAAATTAAAATTGTCCTTAATCTTTTGAGGTAATGTAAGGTTTTTCCAGTTTTATATGTATAATGCAGTGTGGAGTGAACAGTGTAGGGAGCTAGTATTTCATTCTGAACACAGCCATACATGCACATTAGCTTTTTTTTTTATTTCTAAGGGTCAAAGACGGGTGGCAAATGACTTTAGAATATTTATTCTATTCTAACCTTTCTAACTGAGAATAAAGATTAAAATGTTCAAATGTATGACATACACACTTAAAATACAATATTAAATGCTGTAAAGTTACAAATGTCATCACAAGTCAAAATGGTTTTCTGTGGTAAATAGCAGAGTGCCGTATTTGCTGCCCATAGAAAATATGTGATATTTAAATTTATTTTGAGGCGTATTATCTACACAGGTGACATTATTATCTTAGTTCAGTGTTAAACAGATTGACAAATTTTATAGTCAATCATTTAGGAATGTAGTGTCGTATCTTGAGCCAAGTTGAAGCAGGCAAAAAGCAGAGCTGTAGCAACTGGAGAACGGGAGTGAGATCTCTGGGAATGAGAAGGCAGCATCTGTGCTGATCAAGCTCATCCTGGAGTTGATTCAGAAAGAATTTTAGAAAAGTGCAGTCGGCTGGAGAAGTGGAAATGGTACAAATAGATTTCTTTTTATTTTATATTCCTTTTTATAATGGTTTCACGCTGTCAGCAGCCAAAACCTCATCACTCGAAATACAAAAATAGTGTCATAGGTTTGCTGTCATTGCAAGTGCTTACAAGCATATACTCTTGCTTTATTTATTTATTTGTTTGGTCATACTTTTTGTAAATGTGTTTATTTATGTATTGCGTATATATTTGATTTACTTTCGTTCTATTTTTCTTTCGTTGGTTGTTTTATTTTTGTAAATATATTGTTTACTGTTCATAGTTTTCTTTTTGTAAATTATTTCGTTGTTGTTCATAATTTTCGTTTTGTGAATTTAGTTTTGCATTTTGTTTATTGTTCTTAGTTTTGTAATTTAATATATTTTTCATTTATTTGCTTGTTTGTTATAGTTTCATTCATTTCTTTGCTTGCTTTTTTGTTTATTTTATTTTATCGTACTAGAATATTAGCCATTTATTAGTACTAATTAAGTATATATTAATGCCTTATTCTACATGACCTTATTCTACATCCCTAATCCTACCCAATACCTAAACTTAACAACTATCTTACTAACTATTAATAAGCAGCAAATTAGAAATTTATTGATGGAAAAGTCGTAGTTAATAGTGAATAAGTGTACCCTGTTCCAAAGTGTTACCATAGTTTTTTGTGAATTTATTTATTTATGCATTTATTTTTATGTAAATGTGGTCTATTTTTATTTGTTTGTTTGTTTGTTTGTTTAGTTGGTTGGTTTATTTTTGTAAATATATTTATTTGTTTGTTGTTCATAATTTTCTTTTGTTCAATTTTATTTCTTTGTTTGTTTGTTCATTGTTCACAGTTTTCTCTTTGGAATTTAATCTATTTATTCATTTATTTGCTTGTTTGTTTATAGTTTTCTTATTGCATATTTGTTTGTTTTATTTTGGAATTGTATTTATTTGTTTGCCTGCTTCTTGTTTAATGTTCATAGCTAGTCTATTTATTTATTTATTTATTTCTGTTTGTAATTTTATTTATTTGTTATTTGTTTGTTTATTGTTCATAGATTTCTTTTGTAATTTCATTCATTGATTTCTTTGCTTGCTTTTTGTTTGCTTTTTTGTGTAATGTTCATAGCTTGTTTATTTATTATTATTTGGTCATTGTTTTATGTTTGTAATTTAATTAATTTATGTATTTATTTATTTATTTATTTGTTGTGAATTTATTTCTTGTGAATTTATTTATGCATTGCATTGCATTTATTTTATGTACTTTTGGTCTATTTCATTTGTTTGTTTGTTTGGTTGGTTGGTTGTGATTACAGTTTTTTTTTGTAATTATATTGTTTATTGTTCTTAGTTTTCTTTTTGTAAATTTATTTATTTGTTTGTTGATCATAATTTTCTTTTTGTTAATTCATAGTATGTTCATAGTTTTATTTTGTCATTTTATTTATTTGTTTGCTTGCTTTTTTTGCTTTAATGTTCATAGCTTGTTTGTTTGTTTGGCCGTAGTCTTCTGTTTGTAACTGTGTTTGTTTGTTTATTTATAATAGGTTTTGGTTAGTTTTGTTTTAGATAAATTTCTCATTTATTTATTTATTAATTTATTTATGCATTCATTAAATTGGCTCATTTGTTTATTAATAATACTATTTTTTTGTTTAATGTTCATAGCTTGCTTATTTATTTATGCATTTGTTTGTTTGTTTGTTTGGCCATAGTTTTCTGTTTGTAATTTAATTTTTTTTTTATTTATTCGTTTGTTTGTTTATTAATCTTTTTTTTTTGTGAATTTATTTATTTATATATTGCATATATATTTGTATGTACTTTTGATCTATTTTTATTTGTTTGTTTGGTTGGTTGTTGTTCATAGTTTTGTAAATATATTTTTTATTGTTCATAGTAAGTTGTATTGTTCTTTTTGTAATTTATAATGTTTGTTGTTCATAGTTTTCTTTTTGTAATGTAATATATGTATTTATTTTAGTTGTTTGTTTATAGTTTTCTTTTTTCATATTTGTTTGTGTATGGTTTTATTCTATAATTGTATTTTTATTTCTTTTTTGTTCAGATTACATGGCTTTTAATTTAATTTAATTTTATTTTATTTTATTTTATTTTATTTTGTATGTAGTAAGCTGCAACTCACCACTGGATAAACTACGGATAAAATTGTCATTTTGATAATGGTCATTGGGTAAAAAAATGGTAATTTTCCCAACTTTTTGTGGGAATTCAAATCTTGCTCACTCCCATTGCTTCTCTATCTTTTTGTCAGTGTAGAAGGGTGAAGTGTCTTTGTTATGCAGATGGTGAGCAGCAACAGTCCTGTGAACGTTACAACTGAAGTTAGACTGCTATATTATACACCAGTCTACAGGTAATCTCTCGCATCCTGTCCTGTTTGTTTGCTAACTGAAGTACATAATTTGAATATACTGTATATTTGTACATGTTAGACATTTCAGCACCCCCTCGTCCCTCGTTCCCCCTCCCCCTCCACAGTTTCATGGCCAGCAGAAGTCCTGTGTCACTGTTTCAGAGCAGCTGCTCTTTACTAAGCAGATGTAATCAGAGTGTCTGTCGTTCTCAGTTCGTCTGCAGTCTAGCACACAGCTCTGTTATGATCAACGTGCCCTTCTTTTTTTTAAAACAGGCTCATTCTCATCAAATTGGATTCCGTTGTGACTCCTCCCTCTCTCGCTCTGTCTCTCTTTTTCTGATACGGTTCGCTCAATCGGATGAGTTAGTTGTGGAAGACACCAGCCCATGGGAGCTGTGTGGAGTGGAAGCAGCTTAGTAAATCACAGAGCTCTCTGTGCATCAGACATACAAAGAGAGCGGGAAACTGTGATCATTTGAGGTGTCTAAAGCAATGTAGAATATCTGGATTATACAAATTGCAAGAGATGAACAGATCAGGACTATGAGGTGAGTGTGTGTTTCACTGTGTTTACGTGGCTATACTTGGGGACAGAAGTATCCACACTCACAAAGTTAGTGGACAAAACTGGACATAGTAGAAAAAGTGGTTTGTAAGTGAAATGATTTATGGTTATTCTGAAAATGAGTTTTGAGTTAAGGTTAGTCTATTACTCAGGGTTATAATTAAGACTAATTCTTAAAAAGTTACAATTTTGATGTGTGTTACATCCTTTATATTCAATATAATTTTATATGTCGATATTCTGTACCATTCAAAAATCTGGGGATTGTATAATCTAAAAATGCTGAATTGTTTTACCCCACTTTGGGTCAATTATGTACTAACCCAACTGTTCATTAAATTTTTAACCCAACAGTTGGGTTAGTCCATATTTATGGAAGCCAGTTTCTGCCACTGAATTAAAAAAAAAAGGTTATTGTGACTTTTTATCCCACAATTGTGATATATATATATATATATATATTTTTTTTAATCAGAATTGTGAGATATAAATTCGCAATTGCGAGATATAAACTTGCAATTCAGAGAAATAAAGTCAGAATTGCGTGATATAAACTCGAAATTGTGAGAAAAAAGTCGTAATTGCAAGTTATAAAGTCAGAATTGTGTAATATAAACTCCCAATTGCAAATTAAGTTAGAATTGTGAGATATAAACTTGCAATTCTGTGAACATATTATTCTTTTTCTCCTCAGAACTGGACTTTATAACTTGCCATTGCAAGTTTATATCTCATAATTCTGAGAAGAAAGACAGAATTGCAACATACAAACATAGTCAGAATTGTGATTTTTTTTAGTGTATTGTTTGAAAAGTAGTTTCTTATGCTCGCCTAGACTGCCTTTATTTTGATCGAAAAAATGAATAAATAAAATTGTGAAATATTACAATTTAAAATTTAAATGTTCAGTTTAACTATTTTCTATTTAATGTTTTAAAATGTAATTTAGTTTTGTGATGACAAAGCTGAATTTTCAGCAGCAATCACTCCCATCTGTAGTGTAAGTTCTTCATGTTATTATCAATGTTTGTGAAATAGATATCTTTTGTAATATTAAAAATGTCTTAACTGTCATAGTTTATCAACTTGATGTAGTAATTTCTTTTAAAAAAATCTTACTTTTAAAACCCTTAGACATGCTTATATGTAAAAATGCAATAAAATAAAACAAATAACGTTTATTTTCTTTTAAGGTTTCTTTTGGGGATATGGTTAGGTTATGATGTTTATAAGATGGCATTAGTTGTGTAAAACAATAAAAGTCCATGGAATATCCCCATTTTATGGAAGCCCAGTTCCACCACTGAATAAAAAAATAGAAAACTCGCAATATGCGAGTTATAACGGCGTTATAACATCGCAATTCTGAGAAATAAGTTTATATCTCACAATTCTGAGATAAAAACTCAGAATTGCGAGATACAAACTCACAATTCTGACTTTTTTCTTGCAAATGTGAGTTTATATCTCGCAATTCTGACTTTATAACTCATAATTGTGAGTTTATATCACGCAATTCTGAAAAAAAAGTCTGAATTGTGAGTTTATATCATGCAATTCAGAGAAAAACGTCATAAGTCTGCGTTTATATCTTGAGTTTATATCTTGCAATTCTGACTTTATAAGTGTATGAGTTTATAATTCTGAAAAAAAAAAGTCTGAATTGCGAGTTTATATCATGCAATTTTGAGGGGGGAAAAAGTCAGAATGTGAGATAAAAAGTCGCAATAACCTTTTTTTAAATTATTTTTTTATTCAGTGGTGGAAACGGCCTTCCGTACCATTTAGATAACTTTCCTTTTCACTATTCATTTTTAGAATTTTGATCAGATTTTTGGCGGAATTTGGGTGGTTGAGGTTTGTGGAAGCACTGTGATGTGTGTCCTGTCTGAGGGGTCCTCAGGTCACCCCTCCATATGCTGACAGTGTCCACAGGGACAATAACTGAATGCTAGCAGAGCTTAGCAGCCCTATATTTGTCTTTAGTTGGTTAGGTATGACAAGATAAATCATATATTGCATATTTAATCATTTTTTTTGAATCCTTATGGCTGCTGACCTTCATAAATAACAGAATCAAGATGTAAAATAATATATTGTCTTGACTGCTGACGCAAATTGAACATGTTGACATGGTACCTGTTACTTTTCTCAGCGCTGGTCAGACCACACCAGTCACAGTGGTTTATGATTACATATTCTCACTTTATAGTCTCTTCTATGTTAGATTTGCATTGACTGGCATACTGAACCTGTAGTAAAAAACAGCAACATTTTGGTGTTTCGTATCTGTAAACATTAAACATGAAATCAGCTATATTTGATGAAAGAATTGTGAGCAACTAAGATATGCTAATGTCTAGCAGTTGTTATTACATTGGTGTCGACAGAGGCGGTGTGTTTTGTTTATGCTCATTAAGCTGCTGCGTACTAACAGCGTTCTCTCTCTGGAGCGTAATGTTTCCTCTGGACCGCATCGCTGAAGGGAGCAACTGTATAGTGGAGAGAAACAGTATTAAAGTTTGCAAATGATTCAAGACCAGTCCTCTGTTTTATGGTTTTCTAGCACCTCAGATGAACAGTTTGTAAACTGTTGAAACTGCTGACACTGCATTTATAGGTAGCAGTTCAAATTGTGTTATAGAACATAATTTCTCTAGATAATATACCGCATTCAGAACGGATTGAAGAGTGATGAGCACATTTAGCAGCAGCGTGTACCTGGTTTAAGAGTGTGTCACTAAATATTCAGCCTCCACACAGAGGAAATGCTTTCAGAATGCAGCATTCTGGTGCACTAAAGTAGGTCAGGAGTAATTGTGCGTGTGGTATCACGGTGGTGGTGGTAGAAAGGCAATATCAGTGAGTGATGGTTTCTACACATGCCTTCAAACTGAAAATCTGGAGGGCCTGGAACAAATCCACCACATTAACCTGATTTAGATGGTCGCCTGCAACTAATGCAAGCCTCTTTTTTCAGGTTTCACACACTCTCATTTGCTTTCCACATCGTCACATAAACAGTGTGAGTATAGCTGTCAAAATATGTTCATCGTGATGATCATATAACATTTGGATGTGTGTATGTTTGAGTGGATAGGGTCAGTGGATATTCAATACTGCATACTATTACCAAAAAATAAATAAATAAATATTGCATACTACTACCAAATATATATATAAACTGGCTCTCTTTAGTCGGTTTTCATCTATTTGGCTTTTTACTGATAAATATGTGTGTGACAAAGTAAAAATGCCTTGAAAAAAAATTGCTAAAATATCGGTCTGCAGTTTCCATCCAACTGACCTAATTGATGTAATTACATCATTCTTTAAAAAAAAAAATTGTCATATTAGTTAGGGTGTATTGCAATAGAAATCCACATAATTTTGTAAACAGCATAATTTCTGTATCTTTCACATCCTCAGTTACTGAGAAACAGCACTTTAATGTGTACTTCTGTCATATGACACCACATTTATTTGCTTTAAATGCTTTCCCCTTGATTTTAAAGTACAAAAGACAAAAGATTGTGCGAACACGTAGCAATTTTTATAAATAAGTTTTATAATATTTAAGTCATATTTTTTATAATTTATTTAAAACAATCTGTATATATATATATATAT
>JAHKKF010537535.1:46149-84615 GCA_019740295.1 Labeo calbasu
GAGACACTACAGCTATTTTTAAACCTCATACATAAATAAATCCATGCATCCATTCTGGTATATAAAGTGAACTGTGGTCTCATCTTCATATTATCATCTGTAGATTTTTATTCCTTCTGAAGCATCAGTGAGTGTTTGAAACTTTCTGTAATAGTTGCATATGAGTCCCTTAGTTGTCCTCAGTGTGAAAAGATGGATCTCAAATTCATACAGTCATTGTTGGAAGGGCTCCAAATACACAAAAATGCTGAAAAACCACAAAATTTGTGGGACCTGAAGGATTTTTCTAAAGGACAGCGGGCAGTTTAACTGTTCAGGAAAAAAGGGGACTTATGAAAAAACTATCACTAAAAATAAATAAATAAATAAATAAATAAATAAATAAAACACAGCTGTGGATCATTCAGGTAACAACACAGTATTAAGAAACAAATCTAAGTAAACTTTTAAACAGGGTCTTATATATATATATATATATATATATATATATATATATTCTACTAAAAAATATTATTTTCTCTTCTGAACTGTAAATGCCTTTTATCCCTCTTATTTTGGTAAAATAGTTAACATTTTGCAAGGTCATCTGCAAGGTCATCTGCAAGGTGTATGTAAACTTTTGACTTCAACTGTATATATGTTTTTGCACCATTTTTAGAATGTTTTACATTTTGTCTGTTAAATTACTTTTTAAAATTTATAGTTAATAATGATGTCTTCAAAATATAATGTTAAATGACTATAATTACAACTTAAAGCACAAAAATGTAACAGTAGTTGCTAATATTGGGCTTGAAATTCACATATTAAAGCAATAGTTCATCCAAAAATGAAAATTCTGTCATTAATTACTCATTCTCATGTCGTTAAAAACCTGTAAGATTTTTGTTCGTCTTCGGAACACAGATTAAGATATCTGCGAGCTTTCTGACCCTGCATAGTTTTTGGGACAGCATGAGGGTGAGTAATTAATGACAAAATTTTCATTTCTGGGTCAACTATCCCTTTAAGGAAAATAACTGTTATCACTCATGTGTGCAAACAATATCTTCTGGACAGAGACAATCATCTTATTAGTATTTTCCCCCCGTTTCACAATACCTTTTCTCCTCTATCTCTGTTTGTATCAGCTAAGGCATCTGAGACGCCATGACAGTCTAATCGAATTCTCTCCCTCCTCCCTGCAATCGCCTGTGGAGGAATATGTTTCTCTGAAGTTATCAGAAGACTGATATCTTCCTCTCTTTCTCCAAGCCATTTTCTTTCACATCTTTCCTCAGTAATCCATAAACAGCGGCTGTTTGGAGACCTGTTGTTAGTTTAGACTTCAACTCATGTTTACAGTCTGGGCTTGTTTTCCCTGGTCAACTGTTGAGCTGTTTTTCGATAATGGTATATTTATGGTATCTTCTGGATAAAGTGTCTGCACAATGAATACACGTAAAGTGTAATCGTATCAACATAATTCAAGCAGAGAGCTTAGAACAGACTGAGGGTCTCTGCTTTCTCTCTTTCTTTTTGAAATGGTCAGAAAGCAGAGATTGAGTGATGGATGGATACTCAAGAGATTACAAACTTGAGAGAAATATGAGGATTTTCTTACAGATTATGCTAGCTGAAGGAGGGAAATGTGCAGCTTAATTGCTCTGAATTAACATTTTGTATCTGAGAACTGGGTTTAAACTGATAGTGCGATCAGAAAAATGTTTGCAATCTTGAGAATGCTTCAGGAGTTTGGCCATTTGTTACATTCCTGACATGGCACACACAGATACATTCACAGAGGCACAGTAATAAGCCCAGCTTGGGCTGCTTTCTATTATTGGGCTCCTGGGTTGAGTAGATCGGCTTACTCTGTTTCCTGTTGGGCTCCTGGTGCATTTCCAAACTTACAGATCCAGTTCAGCTTCTTACGTCCTTTCAGTCAGCAGCTGATTGGACAGTTGGTGAACAGGGTAAATGCAAGAAACAATTCATTTTAAGCATCATAGTATAGTAAAAATTCATCAGTACCATTTACATTATTAATACTGGTCAAATAAATGTGTTTCTAAAAGGACATTAACAGACATACATATAAAAGCAGACTTACAGTTGAAAGTCAAAAGTTTACATACACCTTGCAGAATCTGCAAAATGTTGATTATTTTACCAAAATAATAGGGATCATACAAAATGCATGTTATTTTTTATTTAGTACTGACCTGAATAAGAATAAGGTGTTTACATATAGTGCTCCGGAAGGAAACACAAGACATTAAGAGCCGGAGTCAGGGTAAATTTAACTTATTTTGACTTCTGGGAAAGAAGTAAGTATCTTCTGTAGTTCTGAAGGGCAGAAAAATGTAAACATCTTCATTCTGTTCAAAAGTTTACACCCCTGGCTCTTAATGCATCATGTTTTCTGCTTTGTTTCTTTCCTTCTGGAGCATCAGTGAGCATTTGAACCTCCTGTAATAGCATATGAGTCCCTTACATTGTCCTCAGAGTGAAAAGATGGATCTCAAAATCATGCAGTTATTGTTGGAAAGGGTTCAAATACACAAAAATGCTGAAAAAAACAAAAAAATTTTGGGACCTGAAGGATTTTTCTGAAGAACCCTTGTTTAACTGTTCAGGACAAACAAGGGACTCATGAACAACTATCACCAAAAAAATAAAATAGAAATTGTATGATACCTCTTACTTTGGTAAAATAATTAACATTGTGCAGATTCTGCAAGGTGTATGTAAACTTTTGACCTCAACTGTATATAACTAATATGGTTTCCATTATAACAAATTATGAGTTTAAAACATATCCTTTATTTTAAGATATAGGCTATATGGAGATATGAAAATGTATTGCATAATAGGAATGACCCTGCTATTGATATTACAGTCTATGCCTATAGGCCAGCTTTTAATATAAAAGGGATACTCCATCCAAATATGGATATTTTCCATATTTGGTTTCATGAGAATATTTTCTTATGAAAAGAGTTTTTTGCCTGTACAATAATAGTTAGCGGTCTAATGTTGTTTGCTTCCCAACATCCAACTAAAAAATAAATAAAAGTTTGGAACAACATGAGGGTGAGTAAATTTGACTGAATTTTAATTTTGTGTGACAATATCTCTTTAAATACACATGTTGTTAGTCAAGGAGGCAGAGATATGTGTAAAAAAGCAGATTTCAGCTCCTCCAGAAGGTATGAGAGGATGGTCTCGGTTCACCTGTTCCTGGCAGGCGATAGGTGGCCTTGCTAACTCTGTTTCCAATTCCAGGCTATAATTGGTGACTGTCTTGGCTGGGTAACAGTGTCAGGGCTGACGTCTGGGCCCGTCTGGACATGCAGAGAGACTGAGAGAGGGTCATGTTTGTGTCAGGAGTGAAACAAGTTACTGTGTGTTGCATTAGGAGGTACTTTTATCCACAGTGACGTACGGTACACATTACAAAGACAGTCTAGTTTAGCTCAAAATATGACACTTATTTCAGAGACAGGCTTTATTGAGTAACCAGACTTTTGACTGTTGGCATAACATCCAGACATTGGTATTAGTCACATGTGTAAAGCTCTTTATAGAAAAAGAAATCTGTTGAAGAAGGAGCCCACTTTTAGGTGTTTTTTGTAGATATTACTAAATTAGCTGTGATTTGCATGAAGCTGTTTGGAAAGTTCTGGGTGCCAACAGGAGTGGTGTGTACAGTATGTGAGTGTGTGTGTGTGTGTGTGTGTAGAGGAGCTCTGGGAGCAGCTGGCAGGCTCTCGGGGCTTGGAATGGTATGTAACTATGGGCAGGTGCGCAGAGCAGATTGGCAGAAGTATCCTCCATCAGTGATCGTACACAGACGGTCCACAGAGCAGACAGCCCACACACACACCCACAAACATGCACACTTCATTTGTTTACACTTCTAGCAGTAAAACAATACCTGTAATATACACTACTGTTCATAGGGAACCCCGGGTATTAAGACTTGTTTGGCTAAATATTACATAAATATTGTCTCTTACTTAAATATATAGTAGAAAATCATGAAAGATTAACGTTATTTTAAAAAAAATCCATATTGTTTTATACGTATTTTGGACTATGGTGGCGCCATTATTTGAATAATGTGAAATGGTTGCACTCTGAGAGCTACTGGCGCTACCTGTTGCTATTTTAACCGCGACACAACTCTCCAAATAAAATACTGATACAATGACCACAGCTACTGAAAGAGCTTACAGGTAGTGATGGATATAAGCGTAGGCTTAAACCAAATGCCGTACCATCGTTTTTTTTCCCCACAAGGAGTTTAAATGCCCCTGGATATTGAATGAAATCCACTCTGAGAAACTCCTTCAGTGTCTGCGGTGTCATTACAAGCGTCAGCATGTTTACATCCTCCCAGGATGGCATCTAGCGTTTCTTGTCTCTGCCATTTGTAAGCTCATTGCCATTTGTCTCTGCCATTTGAATAGCCTCAGAAGCATCAGGGGTAAAGTGGAGAGAACAAAGACGTGAGTCTTTAGGAAGTTTTATTCGTCCACAGGCATCTTCCTGTCCTTTTGTCCCCTTCTTGTTGCTAGGAAAGCAGTGAAGACTTACATCACATCTCTTGTTGGCCTTTGACTGAAAATTACAACCAAAAGCCACACAATGTGGCATCATATCAGTGTTTTATTTTCCAAGTAGCTCACCGAGTGCATTACCAAAATAATGGTAGATTAGGCACAATGTCTGCTTGCTATTGGTCAAACTACTTGACAACAATATCAAAACCCAGACATTTTAGGCAATTTTAAAATCCTGACCAGAACATGTCCAGTAAAACAGGTATATATAGTGCAAAATGTCTTGAAAGAAGACCCTGTGCCAAACTGCTAAATTACTACGTTTAGGCAAGTTTACTTTTAGACACTCCCCCATCTACCATTATAAGTTAAACAGATAGCCCCGCCCCCAGATGCATCCCATTGGTTAACTCAATACGTGCAACTCATTTTGGAGGCTGCATCCTCCGGAGGTCGCATTTGAAGGCTTCTTACGTCATCGGGACAATCTCATTTAAGAAAAGTAATCGTTAAATTGCAAAGTAAAAAGAAATTACAGTATTTTATACCTTACAAGTAACAACAGTCCATTTTATTACCATCACTTTTCTTAAATAAGACAACCTTGATAACGTATGAATCCTACAAATGCGACCTCCGGAGGACGCAGCCTCCGAATTGAGACGCAGCTAATTTGCGTGCGCTGGTCTGATTGAAATGCTCACAGAGACATAGTTTTTATGATTTTTGTAAAGAATGGCTTAATTATAGAGGTCTCTGGGATATAAGAAAGTATTTTAACATTAAAAAATACATGCTTCAACTTTAAATTAAACATAACAGAGTACGCTATTAAGTCTCATGAGTGATGCAAGAATAACCTCTGAGCATTACATCTTTTTCTCTGGATACTTGTTTCAGGCTTAAATCAATTTAATTTTTAAGATAACACGGTACATATTCCAGCTCACTGCAGCGTCTCTCTTGAGTTTAGTGATGGTTGGAGGAACGATGGGAATGGACAGAAAAAAAGAGTGAGAGAAATTCAGAATGCCAGATGATGGTGGAATGAGAGGATAGCAGAGCTCTGGAAATGAGCTGAAGATGGAATATGTAATGAGAGAAAAGATGAAGAGAACACCTCACGTCAGCTCTCTGAACTTACAGCAATGTGGGTGAATGAGAAATATGAAGAACAAAGACACAAGGAATATGTTTGTGTGTGTGCGTGTGTGCATGAAACAGATGGGTAGAGAGCAGAAGAGCCATATCTGACTGGATAAAGGGGGGATCAGGAGATTTGGGATGCATCTGTCTTCTATACATGTTCATTGCATGTTGTGATCTGGCCAGGTCTGTGCGGCTCAACCGGAGAAGACCACTCAAGCCCAACACACATGCAGAGCAATGAACATTCACTGCTATGAAAGAACAGATGGTTAGTGGGAAGATGACACAAAAGGCACAATCATATTCATTTATTGTTTCTAGAGTCTTGCTCTCTCTGTCTCTTCATCTGTTTTTCGTTCTCTCTCACGCTCTCCAGGTGAGTGACATGTTAGATGTTACTCAGGCAATCAAACATTAAAGGAGTCGCACACCCATAAATGAAACAAAAGTCATTATTTACTCACCCTCAGGTCATTGTAAACCTGTATGTTATTTCATTTCAACGGCAGCCTGTTTTCATTCCCAGTGCATCAAATAATGCAGTTTGTGTGTTTACCTGATGTGTTTACCTTTCAATGCTTTTAGAAACCTGCTTTCAGGCATCAATAGACTGAAGTGAAGAACCTTTTTAGAACCTAAATGACCCCACCAATAAACCACTAAGGATAAAATATATAGATAAATAAACTTGCAAGATCTTTGTGTTATGTGTTTTATTAGGGGCCAAGCATCAAAGATGCTTTAGTGTATTGTTATGAATCTTATAGAATCGCTTGCGAGAAAGTTATGAAATTTGGCACACGGATAGAGGACAGTCTCATCATTAACCACAGCAAATTTGGAGTTTATAACTCAAACTTTCCAGTGCCACCAACCGGCCAAATTTGCAATCATGTTTCTGCTAATAACTTTTGAACTGTAAGGTCTAAAGCAAATTCATTTTCCTCTGATTCCTTGGTCCATATCAAGTTAACCAAGACAGTTTGTCCAATTTTCACCAAAATTGTATGTCAAACCATTTTCATAAAGCGTGTTAATGATTTTGACAAAGTTTGTGCAAAAATGGACTTGAGGCTATATGTCCACAATGCTTTAGCAGATTCTGACCAAACTTGGTATGTGTTATAACAAGCATGACCTAAGGGCACATGAATTGTTTTGGCACAGTGTCACCTATTTTCACATATTTTTGTATATTTTTGTTTATGTTTTCTTAACAGTTTGACCAAAAATCACAAGAGTGATCTCATTAGATTCAGAGTAGCATACCAATCAAACAATACCAAATTTTCCTATTTAGGGTGTGGGCCATTTCAAATTTTGTAGTAAAATGCTATACTTTTCAAACACTTTAACATATTGTTATAAATCGTTTGAATCTTATAGAAACACTTGCAAGAAAGTTATAACATTTGGCACATAAATAGAGGACAGTCTCATCATTAACCACAGCAAATTTGGAGTCTCTAACTTGTTTCTGCTAATAACTTTTGAATTGTAAGGTCTAAAAGCAAAATTGATCTTTTCCCCTGATTCCTTGGTTCATACTGAGTTGAATACCAAAAATGAATTTCTATCATCATGGTTTTTGCAATTTTGAATTTTCCAAAAAATCAACAAAAGTCTACTTGACCTCAACGGTTTGTCCAGTTTTTCAGATCATGTTCAGAGCATTCTGGCAAAAAGTTATCAAGGCTTTTTGATATATATCGAAGCATTTTCATAAAGCGTGTTAACGATTTTGACAAAGTTTATGCAAAAATGGACATGAGGCTATATCTCCACAACGCTTTAGCAGATTTTGACCAAACCTGGTATGTGTTATAACAAGCATGAAATGAGGACACATGAATTGTTTTGGCACAGTGCCACCTACTGGTCAAAAGATATAAAATATGTATATTTTTATGTTTTCTCAAGCCTTTGACCAAAAATCATAAGAGTGATCTCATTAGATTCAGAGTAGCATTTCAAAACAAACAATACTAAATTTTGAGCACAGGCCATTACAAATTTTGTAGTAAAATGCTATATTTTTCAAACACTTTAACATATTGTTATGAATCTTCTGAATCTTATACATTTGCTTGCAAGAAAGTTATGATTTGGCTCAGAAATAGAGGACAGTCTCATGATTAACTACAACAGATTTGGATTTTGAACTCAAACTTTCTCAAACGCCACCAACTGGCCAAATTTGTACTTATGTTTCTGCAAATAACTTTTGAAACTTAAGGACTAAAAGCAAAAATCTTTTTTCCTCTGACTCTTTGGTTCCTTGGAATGGATACCAAAAATTAATTTCTATCGTCAAGGTTTTTTGCAATTTTGAGCATTCCAAAGAATCTACTTTTTCGAACTTGACATTGATGGTTTGTACAATTCTTACCAATTTTGGTTCAGATCATGTTCAGAGCATACTGGCAAAAAGTTTTCAAAAGCTTTTTGATATATATTAAACCATTTTCGTAAAGTGTGTTAACGATTTTGATGAAGTTTGTCCAAAAACAGACATGATACTATATCTCCACAACGCTTTAGCAGACCAAACGTGGTATGTGTTATAACAAGTATGACCTAAGTCATGAAATGTTTTGGCACAAAACATATATTTTTGTTCATGTTTTGTGAACAGTTCGGTCAAAAATAATAAGAGTGATCTCGTTAGATTCAGAGTAGCATGCCAAATCAAACAATACCAAATTTTCCTATGTCAACCATTTTGAGCATGGACCATTTCAAATTTTGTAGTGAAATATATATTTTTTAAACAATTTAACGTATTGTTGTGAATCTCATGAATCTTATAGAATCGCTTGCAAGACAGTTATGAAATGTGAAACATGAATAGAGGTCTCATGATTACCCACAACATATTTGGAGTCTCTAACTCAAACTCTCTAGTGCCCCCAACACCAACAAATTTTTAATTTATATGGTCGAGATTTTTTGCAATTTTGAATTTTTCCGAAATTTTGATTTTTTTCAAACTTGTCTTAGACAGTTTGTCCAATTTTCACCAAAATTGGCTAAGATTATCTTCAGAGCATTTGGGCAAAAAGTTATCCAGAGTTTTTTGATATACCAAACCATTTAGTAAAGCACGAATTTGGTGAAAAGGACATGATGCTATTTTTCCACAATGCTTCAGTGGATTCTGACTGAACTTGATGTGTGTTATAACAAGCGTGACCTGAGGGCACCTAAGTAGTTTCGGCACAGCACTACCTGCTGGTCAAAAGATATGAACTATTGACATTTCTGCTTATAACTTCTGACCAGTTTGGCCAAAGGCCAAAAGATTCGAAATGGCATGCTGAATGCCTGAACAATATTTATTTTCCTATGTTGGCTTTTTGAGCATCGGCCAGTTTGAGTTTTGTAGTAAAATTCTGTGTCAACAATGGAGAGCTACCATATGATTCATACCACAACATATCTAATCATAAAGTTATACCCCTGCCCTGCATATAATTTCATGGAATTAATATTAATGTTGTAATGCCAAAGACTTTCCAATGAATAACTATTAATTATTACGTTTGTTCCTTACATAATGCTATAATATGCCTGGAATATAGCTCATGAGTTGAAATGACTATACATTTATACTTTTATTGCTCTTTTTTGCATGTGCTATATGACTCACAGGAATAAAATATCCTATTGCTGTAGAACAGCTTTATCCTCAGAAAATGAGTTTCAGTGTGACAGATTTATAACTCTTCTCTTGTCATCTTATTCAGAGGGGGGATTTTGAAAAGATTGTAAGAATTTGTCCATGATCGCCCTCTCAATCTCGCCGCTTTCCTTAAAAGTACTGTAGCTAGAGTTTCTAATCTTCATGATGTGAAATGAAGTCCTCTCAGCCTGTAGTGACATTTAATCTCATTGGTCAGTGAACTATCTGGTAATATAAAATGCATTAGCACGCTTGGAGAAAGTCTGTCATAATATGATGGAATATCCTTTTAGATCTGAAACAATAACAGAGATCTACGCTCACCTTTTCCAGTGCCGTCCCATGCGCAGCCGTAACAAAAACAGCAGAGAAATCAATCCTGTCACATAACAGCGGGGCCAGAGATCAATGCATTCGCATGGGAGGGAGCGTGTCACTGCAACAAATCACAACACAAACCCTTATCGCACATCAGACACTGACAAGGAACGAGAGATGCTGGGAATTATATGATGAATGTGCTGATTAGATTTTATTGAGCTGCATTTCACATACGCTTACATTTGATGTGTGGCATTCACACATATTTTATTATTGGGCTCACATGTGTTGCTTGTTGTAGTACCTACTGTGAAACTATACATTTTTAGCTGTAATTATTTATATGGGTCGTATCATCCTGACTCATGTCACTGAAAGTCACAAACTCCTTTTGAAATGATCGACTTTTTGTCACTTTGTCTTTGCGTAAGAGTTGACACAAACCTAAACTGACAGAGCCAGAAATATCTGTTTTCATTACAAACCTAGAGCTTGTCCAATCATAGTGCCTTAAAGGCTTCATCTTCTCATTAAAATGCTGACAGCAAGCCAATGTTCCCCCAGTCATATATCAGTGTTCTGGTGTTTAATGACAGAAATGGGTTTTTGATAGGTGATGCGGTGCATTTTGCAGACTACTGATGTGGCACAACAGCTTGCTGCAGAATTCTGTTTGTCACGAATGAGTGAACAGGGAGTTTTCATTTGGCCATTAACCTGCTTCAGTACCCATATACAAAATATAGGCTATCATAAATAATCATAAAATAATCATTATTGATTCTTGACTGTGGAACACCAATGAAGGAGAGAAGCTTTTCTAGTAACAAGCTGTTTTATCAGTAATAGTCTTTGGACACACAGAGTCCAATATTTTCATGTGCGTTTCGTATTCATCAAAATTCGTCATATGCAGAATGTGACGGTGGTTCTAAATAGTCAAAACACCTCTCAAAATGATTGCAACGGATGCAAAAAATGCAAAAAATTGAACTGAATTTTTTTGTCATGGTATTCTTGTAAACGTGTATTGACATGACAGCATTTTAGTGCCACATTAAAAAAAAAAAGATGAAAGTCATAATATTTTGAGAATAAAGTCGAAATTATGAGAATAAAGTTGAAATATTTCAAGAATAAAGTAGAAATATTACGAGACTAAAGCTAAAATATTTAGACAGTAAAGTCAAAATTACGAGAATAAAGTCTAAATATTTTAAGAATAAAGTCAGAATTATGAGAAGAAAGTCACAATATTACGAGAATAAAGTCAAAATTATGAGAAAAAAGTCACAATGTTATGGGAATAATGTCAAAATTATGAGAATAAAGT
Source organism: Labeo calbasu (assembly GCA_019740295.1). Taxonomy (NCBI): domain Eukaryota; kingdom Metazoa; phylum Chordata; class Actinopteri; order Cypriniformes; family Cyprinidae; genus Labeo; species Labeo calbasu. The sequence goes on from JAHKKF010537535.1 coordinate 57,182, forward strand.
CTAAATGTTTCGAGAATAAAGTCGAAGTTATGAGAATAAAGGTAAAATATTTTTAGAATAAAGTCGCAATATTACAAGAATAAAGTTGAAATATTTCAACAATAAAGTCAAAATTATGAAAATAAAGTCTAAATGTTTTGAGAATAAATTTAAAATTACGATAATAAAGTCAAAATATTATGAGAATAAAGTCGAAATACTTAAACAATAGAGTCAAAATTATGAGAATAAAGTCTAAATATTTTGAGAATAAAATCAAAATATTATGAGAATAAAGTCAAACTATTTCAACAATAAAGACAAAATTCTGAGAATAAAGTTGAAATATTTAGATAATAAAGTCAAAATTATGAGAATAAAGCCAAACTATTACGAGAATAAAGTCAAAATATTTTGAGAATGAAGTCAAAATTATGAGAATAAAGTCCAAATTACGAGAATAAAGTCAAAATGTTTTTCGAGAATAAAGTCAAAATTACAAGAATTAATTCGTAGTAATTACGAATAGAAATTATTAAAGTAATAATATTTTGAGAGTATGTTCTAGCCTATTGTGCATGCAAATGGCCTGGATTGGGAGCACAAGGAGATATTCCAAAGTCTCAGCTTTCAAAATCTGTCATCTTTATATATTACAATAATGAAGTCAAAATATTACAAGAATAAAGTTGAAAAATTTCAATAGAGTCAAAATTATGAAACTAAAGTCTAAATATTTAGAAAACAAAATCAAAATCATGAGAATAAAGTGACAATATTTCGAGAATAAAGTGACAATATTTTGACAAAGTCAAAATTATGAGAAAAAAGTAAAAATATTTTGAGAGTAAAGTCAAAATTATGATAGTAAAATATAACACAGCGATCCGTCACGCATTAAGGAGCGTGAAAAACACATTATTGTAAGACATATTGTTTGTGTTTTGCTATAAAACTGACAGAATTTGAAAACCGAGGCTTTGTTTTTTTATTAAAAGTACCAAAAGCACAAAGCTTATTACTATTACTGGGTGGCTGGTGCACTACAAATAGGTTTCACTTCTCAAATAAATTCTGGTGGCCTGGCAACTTCTCCCAGTGCTCCCAATCCGGGCCATTTGCATGTGCAATATACTCAAAATATTATAACTTCAATTGCTACAACTTAATTCTTGTAGTTTTGACTTTATTTTCAAAATTTCGACTTTATTCTCAAAACATTTAGACTTTATTCTCAAAATATTACGACTTTTTTATTTTTTTAACGTGGCACTAATATGCCGTTGTATGTCGAAGACTGACACAGAAGAGAATAAATTGTTGAATAAAGTTGTTATTTTTGTTTTCTTTGGCTACGAAAAATATTCTTGCAGCTTCATAGCGTTATGGTTGAACCACTGATGCTTCGGGTTTCAACAAAAATATCTTAATTTGTGTTCCGAAGATGAACAAAGTTCTAACGGGGTTGTAACGATGTGAGGGTGAGTAATTAATGACAGAATTTTTGGGTGAACTAACCCTTTAAAAGTTTTCAGGTTTTAGTTGAAACAGTGTGGTATAAGCTCCCCCTTAATGAACACCCTGAACCCAGATGAACCCAACAAGTGCTTATGAACAAGAGTCCCAGGAATGTGAACCCTTGAGAATTTGGGATCCAGGGAATTATCTGCAAAGGAGACACTATTCTCTCCGGTCTTGTTTAGCTGGGAGAACGTGAAGCTCGTAGCTACTGATCAGCATCAATTCATAAATCATTCACATCTCTGAGCTTCAGCTCCTGCTCTCCTACAATCGTTGTTATTTGATGTCTTTTTGCTCTGCTGTGGGTTAGTTGAGATGTGTATCTGACCTACTTTTGTTCCGCTGTATCTCTTCTCACCATTTTGTAGTGTTTTCCCCCAAAGCTGTGCTTTGACTGTAGCTTTCATATAATACACTGCTCTATTCCCATTGAGGCTCAGATTTATGGTCATCAATTTCATAAACACTATCCTGGGAGGACATTATCTCACTATGAAGAACACTGAATCTAATTTAGCCAGCCAATTTAGTATAACTATTCATTCATGCACCACTGAGAGACAGAAGCTGTTGTATTATTGGTTTCAGAGGCGCAACACTGGTACGCTAGATGAGAACTGATGGACAAATGAGCTTTGTTTACATGCCATTTGAGAGGTCTGAACGACCCATCACTTTTGTCACCGCTTGCTGGGATCGTCTTGTAGTTTCTTGCAAAACTGTCAAGAAGCTTCACAGTTTCACAGTTTGCTCAGTCTGCGAGAGGAGAATCCATGAGGGGATCCTTGCTGAAGGTAATTTGTACACTGGCTTGTTGGTGACAGAAATACTTCTGACAAGCATGCATGCATTCCTGGCATTCAAGGTCATGAATAAATCTCATCTTGAATATAAAAACCATTTAAGTGAGTGCTCATAGCAAAGACTGTATAGCAAGATGCTACTCTGATTACTATGAATATGAAAAAGTGCAAAACACAATATGGTGGAATAAGCCCCGCCTTCTGATTAATAGAGCCAATCGCAAAGTGGTAAAGTCATCACATCACTGCAGATGCTATTAGAGACGCCAGTTCCTAGAGAAACAATCAGTGTCCTGAAAGCACACTTTGGACTGCTTTGTGTGCATACATGCTTTGTAATGCTACTTGAGCATAAGAAACAACATTTATGGATCAGTTTTTGAGATTTCAGCATTTTCCATTCCCCAAAAGACAGGAGTTAGACTTGCCTGAAATTGCAGTGTCATTGCAAATAGAGTTTAAACTTGCTTTAGTTGAAATGGACTTTGAATAAAGTGTGTTTTACCTTGTAAAAACGCATTCAGTAATTTATTATTAGCTAAAGTAAAACTCAAAATACATCAGAGAGCTTTGTACCTTTTATCACACTTCAAAAAAAGGCAAAGTTTGAGATCTACTTGTCTCTAAAATTGAGCATGTTCATCCACTTTATGTAGAGACATGTAAGTCCAAACTAAAAGACTAAAGCTTGTCACCCTGCACAGTTTTTTTTGTTTTACGTCATGTCACTGCACACTTTACTCAACTTATCACAGGCTCAGTGTGTCAATTACAAGATCATTTATAACCTGACTGTATGTTATGATATGTAATATGTTTTCAGACTGTCTGAAAAAGAATCAGACTGACCCCAACGTTGGATAATTTATTAAAAATAAAAAGGAAACGTAATGCTTCATAAATCCTTTTGTCTGTCTGACTTTCACCATTTGTTATCGAATGCTTTGTCATCCGTGCATTGCTTGCCTGTACTATATTCAGATTTGGTGACAGCAGGACAAAGAGCTGTGATTGATTTTCCACACTGTAAGTGTTGATGATACAGTAAGACATCACTCAGTTCTAAAACTTTGATGCAATGGAGACTTTACAAAACAGAAATGTGACACTGGATCACAAAACCAGTCATAAGTACCACAGGTATATTTGTAGCAATAGCCAAAAATACATTGTATGCGTCAAAATCATTATGATATTAAGTAAAGATCATGTTCCATGAATATATTTTGTAAATTTCCTGCCGCAAATATATCATAACTTAATTTTTGATTAGTAATATGCACTGAAGAACTTCATTTGGACAACTTTAAAGGTGATTTTCTCAATATTTTTATTTTTATTTATTTATTTATTTATTTTTGCACTAGATTTTCAAATAGTTGTATCTCAGCCAAATATTGTCCTATCATAACAATCAATGAAAAGTTTATTTGTTCAGCTTTCATTTGATGTATAAACCTCAATTTCAAAAGATTGACCCTTATGACTGATTTTGTGGTCTCGGGTCACAAATATATAGGAATATACTGTAAAATTTAATGTGATATATTAAATATTGCATGGCTATGTACTTATATTAAATTATAGAGAATTACATATTTTGTAATATATATATATATATATATATATAATTTATATTTTCAGTATGCATTAAATAATTTAAAATATTTATTGTTAATACATAAAGGAATATATTTTCTTAGTGGAAGGGTTCCTCTGTCAGACAGCTGAGGTCAGAGGTGGTTTTTGGTTGGCTTCAGACAAATAACATTGCAGAGGTTGCTAGGTAGCAAGACAGCAGAAAGTATAAATAGTTTCACAGTGAAAACAGTATTTTTAAGCTTAAAAGAGAAATAAGTACTGGCGATTGCTTTGATTTTTCAAAGAAAGAAACAAAAAGAAGTTGCTGAAGGACCAGATGACAGCATGCAAAGGGATGAGAGGGATAAAACAATAAAGCAAATATAAATAATTAGAAATAAATTATGAGACATTTAAAAAAAAAATCACCAGGTTTTCATGACAGTTTTTAAACCTTTCTAGTTGCTGTATACTCTAAATGACATCTAAATGAGTGAGGGAAAATTTAAATGCCAAGTTCTGTCATGAAACTCTAGATGGTGCAAACTCATGATATTCACAGCGTTAAACTACTTGGCACAACCTGATTGGTTCATGTTGCAAACGCAGCCAATAAGCTTGATGCTTCACATTTAAATGGCTGGTTAGCATTCACTAGAGAATTTCGCAGCATGCCTTTAGAGTTCTTCTAAAACCCTCCACCTCCCCAGCTCCACCTGTATAGATCTGCTACGAGTTATTATATATGCAACTTGTGCAGCAGCAGTATGTCTTAAATACTGTCAGTATGTCTTAAAAACAGCATTGTATTGGCGTATGTATGTAGTTCCTGTACTTGCTTTGCAGCAGTTGCACCAATAATCTACAACAACACCAATAACCAATTTGGCTATTCCGCCAAGAGCAAATACATTGTAATATCCATTATACCATGCTAAAATCTTCTGAGAGTTGTTATGATAGAATTACATTAATGCTCATATTTTTATAGTGGTAAAACCTGTAATCGCTTTAGGATTAAGCAATCATCTAGTGATTTCAACAAGAGGGGATAATAATTTAGCAGGGGGTTGAAAATGGACACAACACCGGACGTAACCAGCTCGCTCGGTAGCTCAGCCAGCACGGAACTGGACTTGGGATGTGAAATCCTTGGGTACGAATCCCTTGAAAAACATGACTCATGATGAAAGAGCTGAAAGATGGGAAGATCACATTTTTACACAATTGTGTTTTTACGTCACATTCGCTTTTGTTCATACTATCGCGTAGGTTTAGGTGTAGTGCAGATTATTTTAAAACGTCACAGAGCATTAGAGTTACAGCGCCACTCAAAGTACATTGTCAGAACTGCAGTGACGCATACAAAACCAGTGTCACATAAAACGTACCCTATGTACATTCATCTTTTCTGGGGAAAAAAAACTAACACTCTTTTAGCACCATTTCTGTTGGAAACTGTCTCACAAAAAAAGTTCCTACAGGTACGTTTTCGTTGTGAGACCAGGTTGTATATTGTAGTTATATGTTGTTGCATATAAGGCTCACCTACTTTATATAGTATGAATGTGTGTGGTGCAAATGCAATCTGGACATTCTACTGTACATTTGTCATTGTCATGTGACCTACAGCATAAGGTCGCGTCGGTACTCGGACATTCACAAATCCTCTACCATGGCCTCATGGGATAGTAAAGTATCCATTGGATGTGCACTTCAGACTGTAGTTGGAAAGAGTAGGCCATCCCGGTAACCTTTTGTGTTATAAATACTGTGAATTCGATCATACTTTTCACATACCGTTTTTCACATACTGTATAGCAGGGAAGTAGGCATATTCAGATGCAGCCATTGGCTGTGGTTCAAAAGGTCATACTTCATTAATACTTCAAATGAATGTCATTTTACAATGCTCGACTGCCGTGAAATGCGATTAAGCCGTCAATGTCCACAACCAGGTCTGTTTAGATAAAGAGTAGAAAAATGACATCCCGTTCGTTTTTGAACAAGGTCAATGCTATCCACATTATATTACCCTAATGTAGGACCAGTGAGGCAATGTGGAATCAATTTCCTTTATTCCACAAGAACATGTAATTTACTCTTCTGCTAAGAATTAATCAGACAGATGATATTCCAGTTGAGAGCGCCAGCGACTATTCTGGTCCAGACAGTAATAAGTGGGCGGGAGGTGGTTCCTGGTGAGTCTCTTATCTTTTTTACAGACTATGATTAATATGAAGAAGTACAGGGTCTGCATGAAGATGTAGATCCCCCAAGGTCAGACTCGAGACTATCAGAGAGCGCACCACAATGAAGGGGGGCAGTTCCATTAACTATTAATTACTGGAGACTTGGTGGGAGCTTAACCTGAGCACCCAGACAGGGCTGTAGAGGGGCTTCGAGGTCTATTTGTGTGTGACTGAAAAGACTGGACTAATCAATAAGGTGGGGTCAGAATGAGGAGTCTATTTGTGTGCGTATGGGTTTTTGAAGTATGGGATGATGAGACTCGACCCTGCATGAGGAGCGTAGGGGGTCTTGATTAGCGGTTGGATAAAACACCCCGTCTTTGAGTCCCTCGGGGGTTTTACCCCTTAAAGAGTCCAGCTTTTGAACAAGGATACCTCCTACACGCCTCCCCCCAACATACACAACCCACGTGCCGACAGAGGATTGGGGAGCGACTACGCTACACCTCATACGCTCAAGGATATACGAGAAACAAACAGTGTCACGGAATGGCCAAACCAAAACCACGCCAGCCAGGGTTTCCATGGCAACGCCAAACTGATGAATGAATGACATCATGGCGACTAGGAGGTGAGAGAGTGTGAAATTGATTTGGTGGAGCAGAGCGGAGGCGTACACAAGCCAGGCACGTTTTTCTCAGTCTCCCTACCTTTTCTCTTCCGTTCACCCTTTCCTCTACAGCGCTGGACGGGATTGCCGGTAGGAAGCGTTCTTTACTGTTTACTTCAGCTGATTGGTGTGCTTGTTTGTGAAACTCTACTGCTTTTTTTCCCTTTCTGGGAAACATGATGGTAGAAGAGTAAATGGGTGCTTGGGGAAAGAGGGGTGAGTGAGTGCAAGAGAATGAACGTGGTGAGATCTGTCGGTGGGTCAGGCTGAGTTAGAGGACTGATTTGAAGTGCAGTTGGTTCTGCTCTAAATATACCATGTGTAACGTGAGGGGCGGCGTGTGTGTGAGGATGAGATCACTGTGGGGACTTTAGACCCCAAAAATGCCATTGGACTGTGCTGATGTCATATCGCCATCTAATTGCTCCAAGGTCATGGATATTAGTGGACGTGTACATGTATATTAGTGTGTACTGTAAGTTAGTGTATGTGAGCATGTAAACACCATGTGCGAGCCACCATTTTCCCACACGTTCTCCTTTGGCAGCGTATAAAAGGTCTGTCAATGTCATGTGGGGCTGTGGGAGGTGTGTGATGTATGTTTATGATGTCTGCTTTCTCCATTTCTACGCTTCTCTGTAACGCATTAGCACGTCGCGGGAAAAGGCGCTTGCTCTCAGCCATTACAATGTGCTACAAGCTACTCGCTCGTGATTGATGACAAGCATCGACCTCCGTGTCCATGGCAGGAGCACCAATCAGCAGGGGTTAAAGGTCATGGCTAAACCAATCAAGATGCTTGATCTAGTCAGTCTCCCGCTCAATTGTTTTGCACAGCACAAAAGTGTGATGTTTGTTTAGGTGCACTTTGCGTTTTAGGCATCATTAACATGAGCAGAACGAATTCCTGCGTAAACTGTGCGTGCAACCATTCATGCGTAAATTGCTGCATTGAATTGAGTGTTTTACAAGCATTTTACGCAAATTCGTTCCGCTCGTTGTTCGTAAACCAGGCCGTTTGTGCAAATGCACGTGTGTTATTACTCCAAATGTCAGAGTTTGGGCAAATGTTCTGCTACATTTTTTCATCAGTGCTATGGTATGATCAGCGTTTTCACTTCATCTTTTCAATTATTCATGCTGCTCATTATGCATGTGGGTTCATTTAGCAGCTTCATTTGAATCTTTACAGCGACTCTCTGAAGACAGTGGAGCAGGGAAATATTCAGCTCTAGGAGAGCCTTTGTTTGAGACTTTATTTGTGGCTTTTAAACCGCATATTCTTATTTTTTACCTTGTCTTGATTTTGAAAGAGCTTGAGGATTGCTAAACTAGTGCAGTGTTTGTGTGTCTGTAGGATTTTCTTTTTTTTATTGGTGGCCTTTTCATGTCTGATTATGGTAGATTAGATATTTATTAACAGTGGGAACGCTATGTATGGCCAAAATGTGTGTAGCTGGTGTTACTTTAAGTGACTTTAGCATTTCTCAGTCTAGATGCATATAGCCCAAACTGTACTAATGTGGGACTATGGATAATGTGTGAACACTGCCACCCTCAGGTTGTGTGTGGAAGTGCAATGTTACTCTATAACTGTCTCTATCAAGGAGGTCTTTCTCTACATAGGTCAGTTGTTCAGTTAGATGCAGGATTCCCAGAAGCATGTGGTTTGAAATCTGTCATCGCCGCTCATGATCGTTCATGTAGGGAGTAGTTCTTAATACAAGCATGAGTTTTTTTTTTTTTTTTTTTTTGTGTATACAGTGTCCAAATCCTGAATTGACTGCAAAAAAAAAAAAAAAACTGATAGAGAAGAACTTTTTTTTTGTTTGTTTTCCACAGACAAATGTTTTGAGCAGCTTGAGAGTGGTAGATGAAGAAATAATAAAACTTGAGCTGTGTCTGAAATTATGTACATGTTGTTTATATGAATCTTTTTTTCCTTTCTTTACAAAATCAATTTTATTAATTATTTCTCCCAAGGTGTAAATGTATCTACACGCATATTATAGTACAACAATATTTCATTTTATTTTATGGTTTTACTAGAAAACACAGCTAAGCTATAGGTGCATGGTTAATTTTAAAGTTACTATGGTTTTATTTAAAAAACATAGTTAAACCATGATTCTTTTATTAAAACCATAGTTAATTTTGTAGTTACCATGGTTTTACTGCAAATGGTATGGTAAAACCATGGTTAATTTTGTAGTTACTATGGTTCTTGTGGTAAAACATAGTTAATTTTGTAGTTACCATGGTTTTACTGCAAATTCTACGTTAAAACCATGGTTAATTTTGTAGTTACCATAGTTTTACTGCAGATTCTATGGTAAAACCAGGGATAATTATGTGATTACTGTGTTTTTTTTTTTTAGTTACCATGGTTTTACTGCAAATTCTATGGTAAAACCATGGTTAATTTTGTAGTTACTATGATTTTACTAAAAAACCGTGTTTAAACCATGGTTCTTGTAGTAAAACCATGGTTAATTTTGTAGTTAACATGGTTTTACTGCAAATTCTATGGTATAACCATGGTTAATTGTGTGGTTACTATAGTTTTACTTCAAAAATCATAGTTAAACAATGATTCTTGTAGCAAAATCATAGTTAATTCTGTGGTTACTGTAGTTTTACTACAAAAATCATAGTTAACTGCAAGGTTTTACTGCAAATTCTACGTTAAAACCATGGTTAATTTTGTAGTTACTGTGGTTTTACTAAAAAAAAAAAAAACATAGTTAAACTGTGGTTCTTGTGGTAAAACAATTGTTAATTTTGTGGTTACTATGATTTTACTACAAAAACCGTAGTTAAACCATGGTTCTTGTAGTAAAACCATGGTTAATTTTGTAGTTAATATAGTTTTTACTGCAAATGCAATGGCAAAACCATGGTTAATTTTGTAGTTACTGTGGTTTTACTACAAAAAACGTAGTTGAACTATGGTTCTTGTATTAAAACCATGGTTAATTTTGTTGTTACCACGGTTTTACTGCAAATTCTATGGTAAAATCATGGTTAATGTTGTGGTTACTATGGTTTTACTACAAAAATCATAGTTAAACCATGATTCTTGTAGCAAAATCATAGTTAATTCTGTGGTTACTATAGTTTTACTACAAAAATCATAGTTAAACCATGGTTCTTGTAGTAAAACCATGGTTAATTTTGGAGTTACCATGGTTTTACGGCAAATGATATGCTATGTTAAAATCATGATTAATTTACTGTAGTAAAACCATGGTTAATTTTTGTAAAAAGGAGGAATGTTAATCTACTGCTAGGTGCTGCTAACTCTAGCATGCTAGCTCACCCAAGTCCATCTTTAATATAAATGCCCAAAAATGGCTTTTTACATACTTTGCATAAGCATTCACTTCTGTATACAAAAACTTGAAGAGAGTATTTTGCACAAAAGACCCACAGTAATATCTCTCCAATATGGTAGGAAGAATATGTATATGAGCATGTTATGTATATGTGTATATGAGCATGTAAACTGTGATTAGATGATTGACAAATTTCGGTGTATTTTGATCACCTGTTCAGACATTATGGAATCTGCTTGGGTCACCCCTAGTAGTAAATAAAGCTGCTAATTCAAAATGAACATAGTCTATGTGCTTGTCACAATGTTGCTTTCACACTTTTACTCTAGTATAGTGCACAAGCTGCTATACCAAGACAGGCCGTTGCTTAGCAACATGACAATTTGTTTACACCACCACAGAGGAGTGAGCAAGCAAATGAATGTGTGTGTGGATCATCTGCTGTGGTCAGATCCCACTTGCCTCGCTCTGCCCCTGTCTCTGGGGAGATATTCCCTGCCACCACATGTCTCCTCAGAGCTGTCTTCTGAGATTCCCGTGTTCCCGTCTGTTTTTCCCTGAGCAGGAAAATGCAAAGTGTGTATGTGCATCTGATCTACCAGCTCATGGTAAGGAAAATACAGCACATGTTTTGGTGCTCCTCCAGAATTAAGCTCTAATGTAGGTCTGGAGAGCAAATCGGACATCCTGGCACGAGTCCTGGTATTAGTCATTTAGAATCTCATCCAGTCAGGGTCAGACTCCTCCCTTCATCCCTCTCACGCTCTCTTTTTTAGGTCTAGTTTTCCGTTGTCAAACAGCTGTGGCTTGAGGGACAGGTGGAAGTTTGAGAATGCTGAATGACTTCAGAGGGAGCAGCTGTCAAACTGGCTTCATAGCATAACAGGAGTTGTCTCAATGGAGCAGAAGGAACCCTGAGCGAGGAAAAAGAGAAAAAAAGAAGAAAAGAAAAAGGTGAGGGAGGCAAGGTCAACCAGTATGATGCTCACAGTACGAGTGACAGATGATGGGGAGGGTAAGATGAGGACGTGGGACTGTACATTTGACCTTTCATTCTTTCTTTCCTGCTTGCTTCTTTCTTTCTAAATGAGCAAATGAGCATTGAGGGTAAGGCTTCTTTTTTCGCTCTCTCTCTTTTTCTCCCTCTCCTTCTCTCCCCTGGCAGTGGCAGTTAATGGGCCAAATTAATCATGGATCGTTCAGGGTTTGTCTCCCAGCAGCCTATGTTTGTGAGCAAGATGGAGAGAAAGAAAATAAATATACATGATTATACTGACTGCAAATTTGGAGGACACAAATAAAGCCTTAAAGGGATAGTTCACCCAAAAATGAAAATTACCCCCATGATTTACTCACCCTCAAGCCATATCCTAGGTGTATATGACTTTCTTCTTTTAGACGAATACAATCGGAGTTATATTAAATAGTGTAAGCTCCAGTGAGAATATAGTAGTCTAGCAAAAACCAAGTTTTGTACAGCAAAGGAAGACCAGTCTCCTCTTGGCTCATTTTGTACGTCTAATTCGTGACCGGTGTTTTGTTTTGCTCTCTCCTTCGCGCTTCCGTGTTTGTCACTTCTCACCGGAGCTTACACTACGCCTACCGTACGTCCTATGTCATCCGCTGAAATGCCACTCTCTCGAACTGCCTGCTGTTCTTCAGAAAAATCCTTCAGGTCGCACAAATTCTTTGGTTTTCCAGCATTTTTGTGTATTTGAACCCTTTCCAACAATGACTGAGAGCCAGGGGGTGAACACTTTTTGAATTTGAAGATCAGGGTAAATTTAACTTATTTTGTTTTCTTGGAAATATGTAATTATCTTTTGTAGCCTCTGTAGGGCAGTACTAAATTAAAAAAAAAAAAAAAAATTTAGACAAAATAAGAAAAATGTACAAATCTCCATTCTGTTCAAAAGTTTACACCCCTGGCTCTTAATGCATTGTTTTTCCTTCTGGCGCATCAGTGAGCGTTTGAACCTTCTGTAATAGTTACATATAAGTCTCTCAGTTGTCCTCAGTGTGAAAAGATGGATCTCAAAAACAGCTGAAAAGGGTTCAAATACACAAAAATGCTGGAAAACCAAAGAATTTGTGGGACCTGAAGGATTTTTCTGAAGAACAGCGGGCAGTTTAACTGTTCGGGGACTCATGAACAACTATCATTAAACAAAAAACACAGCTGTGGATCATTCAGGTAACAACAAAGTATTAAGAATCAAGCATATGTAAACCTTTGAACTGGGCCATTTTTATAAATGTAACTATATTCTTCTCTTGTGGACTATATGTAAACATCTTTTATGTTAAATATCTTATTCAGGTCTTTACTAAATAAACAATAACATGCATTCTGTTTTATGATCCCTCTTATTGTGGGCAAATAATTAACATTTTAATAATTCTGAAAGGGGGGCGTAAACTTTTGACCTCAACTGTATACTGTACTAGACTTTCCTCTGATCATGCTTAAGAAATTAAACTTTATCAATCAACTTGATAATTTATACACTGGGAGAAACAGAGTGGAACCACAAAGCTAAACACAAAACTGCAAAAACATTCGCAAGATGAATTAATTTTACAGTATTCACAATTGTGCAGTTTTTTTTCTATCAGAAGTTAGTACAGCACTCTGGAACAAAAGTGACAAAATCTACTCACACCGAAATGGTAAAATGATTTAAAAATCACTCTTATGTTTACTTAACGGCAATACTAAGACAAAATTAAACTTGCATAGAAAACTAATATGATTCCATCTTTAAAAAATGTGACTTTTATATTATATTATGGAGACTGTCTAATTAGAATGATCCATCATTTTAACTGGCAGACGGTCATACTCTCTGTAGCTTATTCGGGCTCTTATTTCTTTATTACTTTCTTATTTCTCTTACTCTCTCATTCTGTAGCTTGTCAAATCAGTCCAGACTGTTCATACTGTTCTGTTAGGAATTGCTCCTGACTTTCCTGAGAACAGCTGACTGTGATTGTAGATGTGACTCAAGGGCGGTTCAGATTCCTGCTCTTTGGGTGCAGTGCGAGGCAGAGAGTGTCAGTACTGCTCAATTAAACATTCAGAGACGGCTGTAACCGTGCTGACTCCAGGCTTGCTGCCTTCACTACATGGAATACAAAGTCATTTTAATTGGTGCCACAGACGGTCCTCCTGGGCCTTTGCTTTAAAAAAGTTTTTGGCTTCAATACGTGTATAAAAGTCTTAATTTAGTTGAGATAACAGAGTTTTAAGAGAGACTAATTACTCACAGTCAGCCACAGTGACAGTGACTCAATCCGCTTGATGCTGCTGAGTATTGAGCTGCTTTTTTGGAGGATAAAGGAAAAAACAAAACAGGATTAAAACATTTAATACTGCTTGCCACTGAGATTAGGATAGATATAGGGGTATTGTGAGGGAATGTACCAGATTTTAGGTATTAGTGTGTATATGTGTGGATTATCCTTTATTTTGGGCTATAAATTTGATTTAACTGTGTGTGAGGTCATATCATGCACTTTTTATATCACAAGACACCTTAACACATTTAAAGCCTTTTTAACTCTATTTTTCATTTTAGGCCCATGTGTAAGCAATGACTTTTGACTTATGGAGTTTGCTAGAAAAGTTCAGTTTGATGTGAACAAAGCTGAAACGTTAGTGGTACAGCATGTACAAGGTTAGAATATTTTAACATCAAAGTCTCAACCTCAGACATTATTCTGCTTTGTTTTTGAGATCTATCTGAAATAATCTGTACTTACTGATTTTGGATAGACAGATATTTTTGATCATTTCTTCTCTGTGTTCTCTGTAGAACCATTTGCTGAGACTGACACACCATTATTTATTTATTTTTCATACCAGTGTATGATTGTGGTATAATCCATTTCAGATCAACCCACACCTGCTATAATTGGCCATTTGCAGTATCAGGATGTGTGGTTTTTGGGCATGATAACCTCAATTGTTGGACCAGACTTCATGCCACAAATCAAATGTCTGGCTGTGTGAGACTAAAAGCTCATCTTTTTCTCTTTTCTCTCTTTACTCCATCACTCCACTCACAAACACCTGATCCACTGCAGCAGACTGGCCTCTATTGACTCTGAGTCTCTTAGTCTCAGTCGCGACATTACTTCATCATGTCTCTCAAAATGGGCATTGAACCAGTCAAGCTCATTTGAAGAATCAGCCGTTTAATCCAATAAGAGTGCTTTGGCTCCGATCATTGAAGTGGGACAGTCAACAGTCATCGTTCACATTAGCACAACCTCTATTCCTGATTCTTAACACTTACCTTAATGTACAGACGATTTAACCTGCTCTGATGTGTGTGCTGAAGAATTAAATTAATGGATTTTGAAATCAAATGTAAGAAAATGCTCCAAACTGGAAAAAGAGAGCTTACAGCCAAGATGTTTAGTAAAGTCTTGTGTATTTATACATAGAGTTGAGGTCAAAAGTTTACATACACCTTGCAGAATCTGCAAAATGTTAATTATTTTACCAAAATAAGAACCAAAGTGCATGATATTTTTTATTTAGTACTGACCTAAATAATATATTTCACATAAAAGATGTTTACATATAGTCCACAAGAGAAAACAATAGTTGAATTTATAAAAATTGCCCTGTTCAAAAGTTCACATACACTTGATTCTTAATACTGTGTTGTTACCGGAATGATCCACAGCTGTGTTTTTGTATTTGAACCCTTTCCAACAATGACTGTGATTTTGAGATCCATCTTTTGACAATGAGGTCAACTGAGGAACTCAGATGTAACTATTACAGAAGTGTTAAACACTCACTGATGCTCCAGAAGGAAACACAATACATTAAAAGCAGAGGGTGAAAACTTTTTGAATTTAAAGATCAGGGTAAATTTAACTTAGGTTGTCTTCTGGGAAACATTTAAGTATTTTCTGTAGCTTCTGAAGCTCAGTACTTAATGTGAAAAAATCTATACCTTTTCATTCTTTTCAAAAGTTTTCACCCCCGGCTCCTATTGCATCATGTGTTTTTTTTTTTTTGTTTTTTTCTCTGAAGCACCAATGGGTGTTTGAACCTTCTGTAATAGTTGTATATGATTCCTTCAGTTGTCCTCAGTGTGAGAAGATGGAAAAGGTTCAAATACACAAAATTCCTGAAAATCCAAAGAATTTGTGGGACCTGAGGGATTTTTCTAAAGAACAGTGGGCAGTTGAACTGTTCAGGACAACAAGGGACAGCTATCACTAAACAAAAACAAAAAATAATCATTCAGGTAACAAGACAATATTAAGAATCAGGCGTATGTCATTTTTAGAAATTCAATTATTGTTTTCTGTTGTGGACTACAGTAGTCAACATTTGAAGTGGATTAAAAAATTAATCAAAGTTGTCCTAAGACAAGAACGGGTATTGTCTTTGGTTTAGGAAAACTTTGGTAAAATGTTTATCAAAGTTTATCTTATTTTTGTAAAATAATTAACATTTTGCAGATTCTGCAAGGTGTATGTAAACTTTTGGCCTTAACTGTATGTATAAACAATTATTTGGATTCAGACAGGTATTTTGTTTTGCTGCACACAGCTGTCAACATTTTAAAACCTTGTTTTAACCCAGTGGATGATGGTCACATTTCAAAGGTTTTTGACCCCTCATAATGTAATGTAAACACAGCCTATGTTTGGACACTAAACTGCAAGTATCCAAAGACATCAGGGGGTGTTAAGACATCACAGTGGAGATTAAAACGAAAACAGAGAGCGAACCACATATTCGTGGATGAAGGAGCAAGTGAGGAGACAGAAAGACAGATAAAGGACTTAAGGAGTTAGAGCGAGGAAAGGAAGAGATAAGGGTATTAATCCACAGCTTAATGGACCACTAGATTTATAAGCGTACTGTACCGTTAGTGTGACCTGTAGATCCAGTAAAACATCTTTGAAGATTCCATAATATATTTTATAATCATCTTCACGTGTGAATTAAGCATTGCGCTTGATAGACAAACTCTGTATCACTACACAGTTTACTGAGGGTAACGTTTTAGGAGATTTTCATTTGCCAGTTTACTGGTTGGGAAAATTAACCCCTGAATTATGCTAATAGAATTCAACAGTGAAATTTGGGGGAAAAGAAATATTTAGCAGTGTAAATACAACACAGGGGTTGAATAATTAATGTCATGTAGAGATTGCATCACATGTTTAATTCATTCCTTAAACTCTGGCCCTTCCTGAGGCGCCTAGCCTCCCCAGGCCATGAATACCGCCGTAATTGAAAGTGCTGGTTCAATATGGCTGAACTGATTCATTACTGTTTGTGAGATCCTTGTCACAAGCTGTTTTAATTAGTGAAAAGAGCTTCCTCAGGGTCTCATCAACAGCTTTTACAGCTGTGGTGTGTGAATATGAAAGCAAGATAGCGAGGTAAGATACACATGCTGTTTTTAATAGGCACTACGAAATACTGCTTGACTATGGCATGCTCTTTAGATTAACGTTCGATAGGCATTACAAAGGTTTTGCCTGAGCTCTTATGTTTATGCTACAGGACCTCAAAAACCCAGACCAACATAAGTCCTGTTTCAGAAGTCATGTTAAATTATATATACAGTAGGAATGCTACTGCCTCCTTGTGACAGATGCTTGATACAGTTTATCATGTTGTATATTTATTACGGCATGCAGAGGTGTAATTACTGTAAATTATGTGAGCAAAGATTATTATAATGACAGATTGCCACTCTCTGACAACATATTTCATTAATATGCATTCTTAAAGAACAAATACTGTTTTTCCTCAAATCTAGCAATACTTTAGTAATGCAACAGAGCAGCTTGGACATTCTGCTAAATAACTCATTTTATGTTCTACTGAAAAAGAGAATCATACTGGTTGGAATTGACATGAGGGTGAGTAAACAATTACAAAATTAGTATTTTTGGTTTAACTGTGCCTTTAAAGCTAATTATATGACATACAGGACATGACAGGATGTCTTATAGTATTTCTGTCAGTGTGCTAAAAATGCTTATTTGTGTTGAGTGGAAATGTTACTCATCCATTCACTGAGGAACAGACACATGATGGCTGTAAGTACTGCCATTCACACACACTGTATGAATTGCTATGCTTGACCCAAATACATTTATTGAGCTTTGAGCTGTATTTTCATTGTGATACCTGGAGAAAACAGGGTCAGGTGTGATTCTGACATTCTCAAATGAGTCCTGAGGGGGTTGTGAACCAATTTGCCACTGATAATATTGATCAGCAATGACCTTCATCGTAGACTGTGTGTCCTCACTTAGTTAAAATCCACCCAAAATAACACAAGTATTTAAAAAAAAAAAAAAATCTACCAACCAACCAACCAACCAAACAAAAACAAACAAACAACATACTGATGTAGAACATAAAATACCAATTGTACTATATGTATTTATTTTTTTAAAGATATATTTCTATTAAATATATATATATATATATATTAAACTTTGCCCTTTTGCTCAGTTTTGAAATTATGTATATTGACTTGCAGTACACGGCTGTGCTCTCCGAGGTTTTGATGTAGTGATGGCAAGTCCTTCATGCTTGTGATCAGTGTTCGCTTGTTACTGTAGTGGCTTCTTCGCCCAAAGGCAGTGAAAGGTCTGTGAGACTGACAGCTGTTGATAAGTGTGTTTTTCCATGCTAGTCTTGACAGCTTAATACATACGCCAGGACTCATACCTCACCTCATCATTGGGAAATAGGGTAATTTCTCTCTCTCGTAGGCTTTCTTTCTCTATCTCTGTTCCTCCCTCTCGGTCTTGACATTTACCTCAAATGACACCCCTCTCTCCGATCCTTTATTGGTCTGACAGAGGAGACCCGTTTCCCTCCCTTCGCTTGGCTTTCTCTCATCTCCAACTTGAAGGTCTGACATTTCTCATAGCGCACAGAAGGAGGGAAACATCACATCTTATTTCTCTGGGTCTTGACTCACTGGCATAGACAGTACTCTTCTGTGACCTTTGACCAAGGTGGACTCAAGAGCACTGACTGGAAGAGACATGTCGGCCTGCTCATCTTTTTTTTGTCATTTGTGAATTACTTTTTTTGTAACAATGTTTACAGTCATGCTCATAAATGTACTTTTCAATCTTTTTTCATAGGTTTACATAATCCTTGCAGAATTTGTAAGATGTTTAGAAGTTTTAGAGAGATGAAAGCATAAACACAAAATCACAAAACATGCACAAATTCTTCTGTATAGAAGGACTCATACACAACTATCTAAAAAGCTACAGTTATTGATGCTTGACGTAGCAACACGCAACATTAAAAATAAAATGTATGTAAACTTTTGAGCGGGAAAATTGGTCTAAATTCAGTTATTATTTTGTCTTATGGTTATTTCTGTATGCGTGTATGGGTCCCTCTCAAATTCTTTGCTCTCCAACTACTGGGTGATTCTGGCTGGTGGGAGGAGATGGGGTTAAGGGTCTTTTGTCCCCTTAAGTGATGTATAATCTCTATTGCTCATCCATGAAACGTGACCTTCTCTGAGATCACATCCTTGGGGGAAGATCTCTACCACTCTTCCTCTGAGCCTTTTCAATCTCTTATGTTTTTCTTTCTGTTTAGTAACCCTCTATTGTTTGCTCAGACTCAAAACTGCGAGTTATAAATCAGAATTGTGAGATATAAATTCACAATTCTGAGAAATTAAGTCAAATTTACATGACGTAAATTTGTAATTGTGAGTTATAAAGTCAGAATTGCGAGACATAAACTCACAATTCTGACTTTTTTTCTCAGAATTGCAGATATAAACTCGCAATTGTGAGTTATAAAGTCAGAATTGTGCCATATAGCCTAAAGTCACAACTGCAAGTTATAAAGTCAGAATTTTACATTTATATCTCACAATTGTGACTTTTTTTTCTCATAATTGTGAGTTTATGTCTCGCAATTCTGACTTTATGACTTGCAATTGCAGCTTTAGACTATATCGCACAATTGCGAACTATTAAGTCCAAATTACGAGATATAAACTTGCAATTGCAACTTTAGGCTATGTCACACAATTGTGAATTATTAAGTCCAAATTGTAATATATATACTTGCAATTGTGAGAAAAAAGTCAGAATTGTGAGATACAAACTTGCATTTGTGAGAAAAAAGTTGTGAGTTTAGGCTATATCACGCAATTCTGACTTTATAACTTGCAATTGCGACTTTAGGCTATGTCACACAATTGCAAAATATTAAGTCTGAATTGCGCGATATAAACTTGCAATTGTGAGAAAAAAGTCAGAATTGTGAAATACAAACTCACATTTGTAAGAAAAAAGCAAGTTTATATCACGCAATTCTGAGAAAAAAGGCAGAATTGTGAGTTTATATCACGAATTGTAAGATAAAAAGACAAATTAACCTTTTTTAAATTTTCTATACAGTGGCAGAAATGGGCTTCTACAAGTAGATTATTTAAAAAGAAAAACAAATGCAGGACGAGGACTTAGTTCCATCAATTGTTCGTTGATTGGATTTTGAGATGTGGGCATTACTCAAATATGAATGCGAGCTTGCAGCTGATTGTTAGAAAGATGCAGGGTTTAAGTGGACTACATCACTGGAAAAGTCCAGTTGTTTTCACTGGAATTTCGAGCTGACATTTTGATTAAAAATGTAACATATGCATGAACCATTCACAATAAGAGCTATGACCCCTTGGCATCACTTTTTGACGCACAGGGTATCCCTTTAGTGCCATTTTTCGACGTGCAGCATCCTCCATTGCTTTAAATAATCAATATGCTGATGCGAAAGGCTTTGGGAATTTTATTGTCATTATTATATTACATATTGGGTAATAACTTTATTTTTGCATTATGTTGGGGTGTGTTTTTTTTTTTGTCAATGTAATTTTTTTTTACATTACATTATTTACATATTTATGAGCACGTAACCCAACCCCTGCCCCTAAACCTAACCATTTATCAACATAAAACACAGGATATAACAGGCAGATACAGCTAGTCACAATTTATTAAAAAAATGATTAATATCCCAAGTGTGGAACAGACACGATCGCCATCTCTATCCGCTGTAAAGTTCATCCTGTGTAGCGTGAAGTGTTACGTCAGCTTTGGTTGTGAAATGGCATTGGCTCTTGTTTGTCTCGTGACCGATTACATCATGCTAAATAAGTTTGGGATTATCTTTCTGAATGTGCTATGTGCGGAAGCAAGATCATTTTCTGCAATTAAAACCTTGTGATTTACTCTGTTCTTGGCATAAAGATATCGGAGGACTTGGAATGCAACGTAACTTGTTTAGAATAATTTTATACTGCTTTTTATGGTCAGTTTTTGCAATAAATACCTGTCACTCTATATTTATTTGCCTGTTGGGTGTGTTATATTGTTCAGAAGTGGGTAGGTTTAAACATCTATAAAAGTATAAATTTACATAAAATGATTTCTGTTTTTGCAAATGCATGCAAAACATTAAATGCGATGCATAATGCAAACAACTAAGAGTAATGGAGGACCCTGCATGTCAAAAAGTGATGCTAAAGGGGTACCCTGAGTGTCAGAAGTGATGTCAAGGGGTCCTGACCAAGCGTCAGTATGTGAGCTGGGAGTGAGAATGTGTTGTTCTATATGACACAGAGTTGTTCCCTATGTAGTGTGTTCCACATCACTTCGTCACTTATGAGGTTCCACTTTAGGATGATATTTAGGGTGTAGGCAGCAAGAAAACTCACTAGATTTTGAAATGCAAAAGTTGTTTCTACATTTCCCCCCTCCACTCATTTTATTTTGTTGCAGTCTTTGACATTTCATGTTTCTGTCAGGTCATCTCTGTCGCCAGTGTCTCTAGTCACAAAGTGAATATATTAAAATCAAAAGCTGCATTAAATATTCCTCCAGTCCATTCCTCAGCCCACTCGTTCGTCTTTTTGCCTTCATATCTCTATCTGTCACCCACCCTTCCATCTGTCTTTCCCCCATACTGCTTCTTTTTCATTCCGTCTGCTCAAGGGCGCTGGGTGAGCGCATCTGTTGCGAATGATAGCGGCGAGAAAGACGCATCCTTTCTCAAATGTGTCCCCTCTCCGTAAGAATTATTTATAAAGTTTTTCATTTAGTAATGCGGTCATAGTGATTGAACTGCTGCCACACAAACAACCATCACTCAGACATGTTATTTTGAAGCATACTGTGCACGGTCCGTGTGAATAAGTTAATTATCTGTGTAAATGATGTAAATATGGATTAGAGTCCTGTGGATTAATGGGATTTGGGTTTTATGATGCTTTGAATCATTTAAGACTCCTCCAGTTAGAACATTGTTGCAATATCCATCTATGGCGTATGAATTTTACTGCAAATGAATCCCGGCACTCCGAGCAGATGCAGGAAGAAGAGGGTTAAATCTGTGACCTGGATTCACATGACAGGCTTTATTTTGGTCTCTTTCTCCATTTCTCTTGCTCTCATGGTTGTTTTTTTCTCTTTATAAAGCAAAGTTTATGTGTGGGTTTGTGTGGAGGTGTTTGGCAGGAAGACAGAGATATGCACACATTCATGTACAGTCATACCGGCATACACTCCAACACACAGTGAACCAGATTCACTGGTCAAAATGGTGATGGAAATGCAATGTAATCAGTCTGATGTGCTTTACACGACCTCACATGCACATGTCACATGGAATATGCAGACTTTGCATGTTTGCAATTTCCTGCGCATGCATGAAGGTGTTAACCCAGAGCAGAAGGGATATGAAGCTTGTCAGAAGTAATTTGTGGCCAGTTAAACACTATTGCTGAGCAGTTAAGCTGTCAGGCCTCCATCAACACTGAGAGTGAGCAATGAGACACAACACAATACACCCTTTATCGTAAATGGCACTGCATTCTAGGGCGTTTTGTTCCTGCATTGTGTCTGTGCTGTTTACTTAAATTGTTGGTTTATGTACAATATATGTCTCAGACAGATTTCTCACTGTTTGTTCACTGTTTGATAGGTCACATTAAAAGTAGGTTCTTGTTTGTTTTCTATTTTACCAGAACACATTGCTCTCTTTAAATATAAACAGTCTTATTGCTTATATCAGAAGTGTTTCAGTGTAGACGGATGCAGAAGTCATTTATAAAGTTCTACACAGTTCATCAACTACTAATTTTGTTGAGTGTAAATCTGCTCTATCAGATCCCAAAAGCAAATAATAAACAGAGCTAATATACACTCACAGTGTGCTGTAGTACTACTGAAAAGTCATTCAATTTTTCTCCATACTGTAATCTCTGCTGGCCAGACAGTGATTTATCTTTTCAGAACCAAATAAAATTTGAGTGCCTGAATGCCATGAGCATCAAGACTGCAGTGTACACTCTAAGCTTACACAATCTTAAAGTTGTGCGATAAATGAGATGAAATAGTACTAATACTACTAGGGCTGCCCTTGACTAAAGATTTTTCTGTTCGACTAGTAGTAGTTCATTTTAAGCGTTTAGTCAACTAATTGCACGTTTATTAATAATCCATTTAAATCATAATAATGAGCCTTTAATTGCCTACACAGCCCAATAAGCGCTCAAGTGCATGTATAAAGCTTGCCGCAGCACAACGGCAGATATAATAATTATGAATGTGTCAGGGAAAAACAGTAGGGAGGCTGCATTAACATTTTAATAATTTATTGATAAACTAGGGCTTTCTTTATTTTCGGCTTAAGAGATGAAGTTGCAACATTGAATCGTCATCTCCACAGTAGTGGATGCACTTGTATGTTTCATACGGATTACATAATCAGAGAATATTTGTTTTTCATTTGAATTTGTTCATTTGAAAGAAGACATTTCACTCTCTATAGATATATTTTTCATGTCTGTAAGGTAAGTATACACTGAGTTAAGGTTAACTGTTTTTTCGACGTGCTTCGATTCAAAAGATGTATTACGTTTATCTGAATGACCAAAAATGATGGAGTACATTAAGAGCAAGTGACCGGACTGGCGTCTTCATCTTTCATGCAGTAAGCCTGCTACTATTCAGCTTCCACACTCCACACAGAAACTTGATTAGCGCTTATTTTTCTAGGTTAACATTAGATTGAGCGGCCATGTTGCTACTACTTGGATATTTCAGATGATACGCCATATCTGAGGTCAATGAATGACAGACGAGCATTTGGATGTCCTGCTCAATGTACTGTTTAACCACACAGTCCAGCCGTTAATGATCTGTCCGTCACGGATTGCATGACTTCGCCACTTCCTGTGCATTTTTTTCAATTCTGTGACTAAGCGACTAATAGAATTTTGGTTGACCAAGCCTCTCGTCGACTAACGGTTAGTTGACTATTCAGGGGCAGCTCTAATAGCTACACCATAGAGCATCTTTCTCTGTTGACAGCCAATCATAAATAAAAATTACAAAATCTTTTTGCAAATACTTTGGAATAACATTGCACATTTTTACCAGTAACCAATTCAAGTGATAGAATGACCTTCTGTGGCTGTACTGAAATTGTCCCCCATACCCTTATTCAGTATTTACAACATAGGCTCATTGGAAATATGTGCCTCTACATTTCTGCAAAACTGAAAAATCTATATGTACGAATCACTGCAGTTTCCAGTTGAAGCAAACACTAGAGGCAGTAAAATGCCAACAACTTTTATTCCTTTTCACACAGAGTATTATTTACACACAGAATTTTGATTAATAAAGTCTAATTTTCACACAGTTACTTGCAGAATATTATATTATGGCTTAAAAACAATTTTAACATCCTGCACGATTTGAAAACTGATACTTCTGAACGTTGTCGTCGCATATACAGCTTCATATGCATGAGTTTTGTACTTCAGTAGGTTTAGCTCACGCGATACAGCGTTGCACATGAGTGATGACTAGCTCCAGTATGAACCCTGTGAAACTACAGGTCGACTAAACAGCTCAAATCTGCATAAGGAAGTTAAAATACCATGGGTGCATCAACAAATGTGTTATAATATCATTTGTGCATTTGTTAACACTGTCAGGTAGGTTTAGGGTTGGGTTTGGTGTATATTTCCAACATGATAGAGCGTTAACCTTTAGCGACGCTACCCGGATATTTGAATTCTGAACAGCTGCAATATGTACCTCAAGCAGCGTATTAAAAATGCCGCAATACATGCCTTAGCGCCACTCTCTGGACATTTCACTTTGAAACTGCCGCGAAACATGCAGTAAAGTACGTAATTATAGTGTTGAAGAAATGTATATAGAGGCACGCATTTCCAGTGAGCCTGGGTTGAGTATTCACTGTGTTACACTCTTAAAAAAAGGCTCCAAAAGGGTAGAAGAACCATTTCTGGTTCCCCAAACAACCGTTTCAGTGAACAGTTCTTAAAAGAACCATTTTAAAACCATTTAACATTTTAAAAATCTAAAGAATCTTTTCACTATAAAGAACGTTTTCTACATTTGAAGGTTTCATGGATGTTCAAGGTCCACTAATCCACTAATATAGCCAACTAAATAAGTAAATGAAAAGGGAGTAAGTGAATTTGGACACTGAGACGTGTGAATTCATTCAAAGCCATACTCACAGTGCATGGGCATTCTCTAGCGACTAGCCATTCAATGTACATCAGCTGTACACTCTTTATTGAGGTGTATTATGGGATTGAATACGTACACTTGATAATGTCCACTTTGGTTTTGGACACCATCTACAAGGGCAGTGAGGGCTGTACCCACAAACAGTGCATTGCATAAGGTTACAGAGGAAGATTTAGGACAAGCCCCTGTGAACTAATCTGTCTTGCTTACCAACAAGTCGTCGCTGTCTCAAGTCAGACGAAGATCAGTCTGCACAGCACTGTACAGACCTAAACACTATTGTTATGACATAATTTTCATATAGAGTCATTAGTGACGTGACATTTACAGCTCAGATAAGTGGCTCATTATAAAAAAGGCTGAAGAACTGAGTGACAGTTATTTCTAGTACTTCCACAGCATCAAGCAAACTATTACCACTGAGATGAATGCAAACTATAACGGATGGTGTGTAGATTTCTCCAATTCTCATCACTTCATGATGCCAGGATGTTAGGAAAGAACGATATGCTGTGTGATTGTGCATTCTGCATTTAGACAACAAATTACTTTTAATTCACAGGCTAATTATCACCGTAAAAGCTAATTATAACAAGCTTTCATTGAAATGTTAACCGTTCGATATTTCCCGCGTCGCATTTCGCGCTCCCAGCGTACCGTGTCAGATAGCCGCACTGCAGTAACTTACCAAAGCCTCTCTCTCCCTCAATCTAAGCCCAAATTTCATCCACTCCCCTCCCCTCTTCCCTCTCTTTTCCTTCCCCAAACCTCCTACCTCCTCTCATCACTATCTCCTCCATTCCTCACCATCCGTCTCCTTCTGTGTGCGAGGGGTGTGTGCAGCGGTGGGCGGGGTTAAGGACGCGTCAATCAGCGGCGCTACAATAGCACGTGTGGCGGTCATGGTCATAGAGCGGCACGGTGGAGTCGACGCGACTGCAGGCTGCTGATAGGAGAGAGAGCGAGCGGTTACCGTCACCTTATCCATCCACCGCTCCTCCTTCACTACAACCACAACCGCCTCTGCAACCCGATCGCCCTTTAATAATGCACGGGGAGCTGAAGCGAATACCAGCGGCCGGGCTCTGAATGATGTATCGCACCGGTTACTACAGCACCGCACCGGAGAGCTTGAACCTGTAGCTGTGTGATCCGCGGAGAAAATGTCACACTATCATTTCATCAAATGCTGTGAGTAACGAGCCGCGAGAGACGCGTCTTTCCATACATGCATCTGCCCATGATGTCATTTCGTCAATGATGTCATTTGTCAATGATGTCATTTTGCTGGAGAGAGTGATTGAGAGGCAGGAGGAATTGCGTGTGATATAGGGTGTGTATCTGTATACAGGTCAAGGCAGCAGATTTGAATCAAAATTCATGGGTGCTTATTGCATGTGGTTGTGTTTAACACAACAAATGCATATAACCATCCAGTGCAGATGATGAGCTGTCATGATGATGGGTTGGCTTGCGTGCATGTGTGTATGTGTGAAGTTGCAGCAGGATGCAGCAGCAGTGTAAAAGTTGACCGGTGGCTTGCTGGATCTGCTGCTGCAGGTGTGTAGGAACCTCCTGAGGGAGTCTGCCTGCTTTCAGACAGACGGCCGGTGGGTGACAGTCTGACAGCCTCTGCAGGATCCCTCTCTGGTGTGTATCTTTGTATTTGTGGTGGGCGTGTGGTCGTGAACACGCCTGTACAAGAGAAAGTGTCAGGTAGGATAATGGGGAGAGGGAAGGGGAGTGTTTTAGACAGAAACGGATGTAGCAATGGTGGCTGGGAGGATGGAGATGCTGATGTGGGAGAAGGTGGTAATCAGGAAGCATTTGTGTTGCCAGCTGCAGATGAAAGGCAGTTGTTAAACTCGTCCCTTTCCCAGCCCTCTCTTTTCATCTTTATTCAGATAGTCTAGTTCTCCTTCATCTCTAATGCTTTTTTTTTTTTCCCTCTGTATGTTTTGCTCATTTGAACGCACACCCACACACCCCTCTGTCGCTTTTAGTAGATTATATTATGCTTTTGCTCTGTTTAATTATTTTTTTTATTTGTTTGTTTGTGGCACTTTCCATTTCCATTTCCATTGAGTGCAAAATAGGTCCAGAAAGAAATTATTTTGCATAACCTACAGAAAATGTTGTTGTCAACCTCAAGAGGTCAGTTACATATTTATAAGCTATTTTGTCCTAGTTAACCCTGTTAATATTTTGGGCATGTCTAAGTAACCAGTTGCAGATTACATTATAATAGTAATTATTTTTATTAATATGCAGCATAATATTGAGGGAGTTCAGCAGCAATTTGAGCTAACATTAACATTTTTGGTCCCACTTTATATTTGGTGACCTTAACTACTATGTACTTGCATTGTATCAAATGATTAAATGTAAATGCAGTTATTGTGTATATACACTACTACCAAAAGATTTTTAATGTTGTTGTTGTTGTTGTTGTTGTTGTTATTGTTTTTTTTTTTAAGAATTCTCTTCTGCTCACCAAGCCTGCATTTATTCTTTAGTGTCACATGTTCCTTCAGAAATCATTCTAATATGCTGATCTGATGTTCAAGAAACATTATTATTGTTATTATTATCAATATTTAAAACAGTTGAGCATATACTTTTCAAAATTCTTTGATGAATAGAAAGATCCAAAGAACAGCATTTATCTAAAATAAAAAAGCTTTTGTAACATTATACACTATACCATTCAAAACCTTGGAGTCAGTATTATATATAAAATATGTAAGTATTA